>LR812526.1:22843439-22855071 GCA_903798195.1 Danio kyathit
TCAATTCACTATAATCTTCCATGTGAAGCTGCTTTGACACAATCTACATTGTATAAGCGCTATATAAATAAAGATGAATTGAATTGAATTGAATTCTATCTTTCCATCTACCATTCCATCCATCCACCCAACCAATCAACCATCCATCCATCCATCCATTTGTCTGTCCAATTTAGTTAGTCTATCCATCCATCCATCCATCCATCCATCCATCCATCCATCCATCCATCCATCCATCCATCCATCCCACCAACCAACCAACCAACCAACCAACCAACCAACCAACCAACCAACCAACCATTTTATCTATTGTTCCATCTACTGTTCCATCCATCCATCCATCCATCCATCCATCCATCCATCCATCCATCCATCCATCCATCCATC
Organism: Danio kyathit; assembly: GCA_903798195.1. Classification (NCBI taxonomy): domain Eukaryota; kingdom Metazoa; phylum Chordata; class Actinopteri; order Cypriniformes; family Danionidae; genus Danio; species Danio kyathit. Next base: position 22,843,827 of record LR812526.1, read on the forward strand.
CATCCACCCATCCATCCATCTATCTATCTATCTATCTATCTATCTATATACGTACCGTATAGACAGACAGACGGATGGACGGACGGATGGACGGACGGACAGACAGACAGACAGAGAGACATAGGCGGGACAGGTAAATTCTTACTCATTTAGAGCTATTAAAATGTTAATCTCAGTAGAAGTCCTTGTAATTCATTACCAGGTGTTAGATTTGTGTTTCTAATATACCTATGAGACTAGTTTTGTAAAGTGACAGTCATCCATTGGAAGAGCAAGACCAAAAGTAACACACACATGACCCACCTGCTGCTCTTGAACTGACAATCTCTCAATCTGTCTCTTCCCCTTTGTCTTTCTATCTCTTTCTCACACCTGGGCCTATTGTTTCATTAGAGCCCACAGATGCGCTGATGCTTACCGAATTACAGACGAGTGTTGCCAACCCAAACCAGATGGGACCAATCTATATTCAGATTAGCCATTCCTCTTCATTCATAATAATCCACAATGTTATGTTTTGGTTCATGACGGTTGGCTCATTTCAACCGCATGATGTTCACCTCACCTTGTGTCCAGCCCAGTGTTGGGTGTAATTACTTATGAAATAGCTCAATTTTTCAACTAATGAAGGTTAGACTTTTTAGGTGACTATACACGCTTAAGAAACAAGAGTAAGAAATGTCAATATATGGAATGTATGAAATGTGTCATTATTTCATTAAAAGTTTTACAATTTGTATGTTTAACATTTATTAAGTAACAGTTTATATTAAAGAGTTTAATTTCTATGCTTTGAGATTTATATTTATATTAAGTAGTATTGAGTCAAGTAATTGCATTACTTATTAAGTCGGGTGACGCAGTGGCGCAGTAGGTAGTGCTGTCACCTCACAGCAAGAAGGTCGAGCCTTGGCTGGGTCAGTTGGCATTTGTGTGTGGAGTTTGCGTATTCTCCCCGAGTTCGCGTGGGCTTCCTTCGGGTGCTCCGGGTTTTCCCCACAAGTCCAAAGACATGCGGTACAGGTGAATTGGATAAGCTAAAAATGGTCCGTAGTTTATGTGTGTAAATGAGAGTGTATAGGTGTTTCCCGGTGATGGGTTGCAGTTGGAAGGGCATCTGCTGTGTAAAACATATGCTGGACAAGATGGTGGTTCATTCCTCTGTGGCGACTCCAGATTAATAAAGGGACTAAGCCAAAAAGAAAATGAATGAATGAATGAATTAAGTCACTTTTAGACAAGGTCATTAGAAAAGTAATTAAAATACTATTTTAATTACGCAATTAGCAGTGGTGGAAAGAGTACTGAAAAATTATACTTAGGTAAAAAGTACTATTACTTACCCAAAAAATGCAGTGCAAGTAGAGAAAATGTATCTGTTGCAAATACTACTCAAAGTATGAGCAAAAAGAGCTTTGAAAAGTACTTAAGAGTAGTAAGTATTATTCAATAAAAAGCTGATGCATTTACATGTAATTTGTGGATGTGTGTAAACGTAACATTCTGTAGTGCATTTAGTTATTGCCCAGCAGGTACACAACTTCATAAGATGATAATATTAGGTTATATTTAGGTTGTGATGTCAGGTGACCAAAATTTAATGTCTAGACAGCAACAACGATGTCAAATGACATTGATGTTTGGTTGATTTTAGGTTGTGTTAAAAAGTGACCAAAATCCAATGTCGAGCCAACATCTTAAACCAACGTCATATTGACGTCTAAATACTGACATTTATTCGTCAGGTATGGCAACCAAAGTAGAACATCTGATAGATGTCATAGTGGTAATGCCCACACAACGTCAGGCTGTAACATTATTAGACATTAATATTTGGTTGATTTTAGGTTAGACACTGACGTCAACACAATTTTCATCTCCAAACAAAATGTCCCCACAATGTTGGGGTACAACGTCAATTTAATGTCATGTCAGAGTTTTGTGCCTGCTGGGTGTTTAATGCCATTTCGGTCATCATACAGTAAACATCCGTCATCTTCTTATCAGTGACATGCATCTAAACGGTCTCTGGGTCAATGTGTGTAAAGATTTTGGACATCTTCTTTGACACTTTTAATGCTTCCAAACAGTTTGCTGCAATTATAAATCGCCCATGTCTTGAGGTGGTTCTTTATGATGCAATTTGATTGGACAGGAATCACAGGACTGAAGAAAAAATAAAGTAGTGACTGCAGGTTGAAGGAAGTAGGGTCATACTTTATTTTGATGTTCCGTTAGTTGAATTTAAGATACATTGCAACTAATCCTCAGTAGATTATAAGTAGGTTGTTAGGTTGGGGTTAGGGTTAGTGTAAGTTGACGTGTACTTGCAAAGTTTCTTATAGTCAGTTAAATGTCTGTTGAAGGATTGTTAAATGTCAGTATTAACAGATATTAAGCTGAGAGTCTACTAATACTCAAATGGACCATCAAAATAAAGTGTTACCGAAAGTAGTGGAATAAAAGTACCAATACTGCACTAAAAATGTACTCAAGGGGAAGTAAAAGTACTAAAACTTTTTAAAACGTTTTAAAACTTCTTAGTAAATTACAATTTCTGAGAAAAACTACTCAATTAAAGTAATTTGAGTGTTTGTAATTTGTTACTTTACACCACTGGCAATTAGTAATTAATTACTATTTAAAAGAAACTTACTCAATGTTGGCCTAGCCAAAACAATGCAAAATAGAAAATTGTACAAATGTATTATCACACAAGTCTTTGATTAAACTTTTCTGGGCTGATATATTTAGATATCGCTGTGCTTAAGCATAATCTGCAATGTGATTGGTCAACAGTTTTCATAACACAGTTTACCTATAATACAAGATTTATAGGATAAATTATGCTTATTTTGTCTAAAATGACAGTTTAATGCTGATGATATGCATTCTATTGTTTAAAATTACTAAAGGTGGGTCGGTTGGTCGGTTGGTGGGTGGGTTGGTTAATGGAACAATAGATAGAACGAGTATTTGGTTGGTTGGATGGATGGAACAGAAGATAGAACAATAGATAGAACAATTGGTTGGTTGGTTGGTTGGTTGGATGGAAGGGAGGGAGGAACAGTAGATAACATGATAGATAGAATAACTGATTGCTTAGTTGGTTGAATAGATGGAACAGTAGATGGAACAATATATAGAACAATTGGTTGGTTGGTTGGTTGGTTGGTTGGTTGGACGGAAGGAACAGCAGATAACACGATAGATAGAATGACTGATTGGTTAGTTGGTTGAATAGATGAACAGTAGATGGAACAATATATAGAACAATTGGTTGGTTGGTTGGTTGGTTGGTTGGTTGGTTGGTTGGTTGGTTGGACGGAAGGAACAGCAGATAACACGATAGATAGAATGACTGATTGGTTAGTTGGTTGGATGGTTGGAACAGTAGATGGAACAATATATAGAACAATTGGTTGGTTGGTTGGTTGGTTGGTTGGTTGGTTGGAAAAGTAGATGGAACAATAGATAGAACGGTTGGCCGGTGGGTTGGTGGGTTGGTGGGTGGGTGGGTTGGTTGGTTGGTTGGTTGGTTGGTTGGTTGGTTGAAAAGGTAGATGGAACAATAGATAGAGCAATTTGTTGGTTGGTTGGTTGGAAAGGAAGATGGAACAATAGATAGAGCAATTTGTTGGTTGGTTGGTTGGTTGGTTGGTTGGTTGGTTGGATGGATAGATTGGTAGATGGAACACTTGATAGAACGATTTGTTGGTTAACTGGTTGGTTGTACCTATTTTTGTGTCCTAATTTACATTACTTGCTATTTGAAATGCTGCATAATTCAGAATTCAATATTCCAACAATACTATTAAGCATCCATAACATGCAAACTAGGAAGCAGTGTATTTATTATTCTCCTGGTCAGCAGCTCTCCATGATGAATTAGGCACAGAGACAAACTGAACAGATAATGCGAACTGGATGGCAGCCACTGCTTCCTCAGACATTCTGATTCCGTGTAATTTGATTGGTTGCCTACATTAATTCAGTCAGGCTGGAGATTTTTAAGATACCCAGTCCTGCTCAGCTTTAGACTGCATTTCCAGCATGTCTCTCTCGAGCATGTGCAGTCGAGCATGACTGCGCATCATACGCTGAGACATAAACAACATTCCACTGAAGGAAAGGCACAGTTTTTGAAAGATAAATGTGTTACACTGTTTGCGATTTCAAGTTTCAATTATGATTCATTTAAAATCTAGATCTGATGTTTAACGGCACAAACTCTTGATTTAAACAGTTCTGTTGCATTTCACTGGCAGTACATTTCCAGGATGTGTTTGAAGTAAAACAATGACAGACGCATTTGATTGCTTGTTTGCTGTTTGCATGAGATGATTGTCTAAAGGGAAAAAAAAAGCTAAACGTTTATCAGAATCAGAAATAAAAAGGTTTAGTTCACTATTTTTACAGACAAGGAGGTACAAGAAAGTTCTCCAAGCCAAGCGGCAAAGCCTCATGAAATTCATTATCAATAATTATTGATTCGTTGTTGCAGTCCAATATAGATTACATATTCACGAGTTCCCAAAGTCAGATTAAATGAATTCATATCCCCTAAAGAGGAGGGAGCTGGCTAATGAGCAAAGAGTAGTAAATAACTGTTTGCCAGGCCAGTGGTATGAGTATTCATACATAGTTTTTATATAAAGCATGGGTCTACCCCACATGTACTTTTACGCATGTTTGCATAGAGACTGAAATGTAGAAATACTGGTGTATTGGCAGTTTGGTATTTGCATACGATACATACTTTACAGATATACCAATATACAGTATGTATATAATATCAGTAATACTATATTCAAATTTGCCCCCTATCCCCTTAAGGGGACCTATTATTTATAAGATGTAAAATAATTATCTTATGTCAATAGAGTTTGTATGTAAAGTTTCAGCCAAACATACCCCAGAAAAATGTTTTATAACTTGTTAAAACTGCCCCTTTTAGGCTTTGATCTATGTTGTGTCGTTTCGGTGACTGTTGCTTTAAACTCAAATGAGATTGTACTCTTTTCAAAAGAGGGCGGGGCTACAAATGCCTACGCATCAGCATACAGTAGCAGCAGATTCAAAACAGGACTAACAATATTCATTAATTTTCTTTTCGGCTGAATCGCTTTATTAATCAGTTGTCGCCACAACGGAATGAACCGCCAACTTATCCAACATATGTTTTACGCAGCAGTTCCCCTTCCGGCTGCAACCCATTACTGGGAAACACCCATACACTCATTCACAAACACACACTATGGACAATTTAGCTTACCCAATTCGCCTATAGCGCATGACTTTGGAATTGTGGGGGAAACCTGAAACCCACGCGAAAACGGGAAGAACATGCAAACTCCACACAGAAATTCCAACTGTCCCAGCCAAGGCTCGAACCATTGAACTTCTTGCTGTGAAAAATTCTGAAAAATAATGAAAAATGTCAAAACAATCTTAGAAGAAGGTAGTCTCTGGAGAATACAGAGTTTATTTCTGCATCCTAAGACTCCACATTTAGAATCCTCTGAAAACTCTAATGGTGGATGGCTGCTTCTCACTCAGTTGCTTATGCAAATAAGGGAGAGATCCATGCTAATGGGCGGCACTTTCCCCCTCTGATGACACGAACAAAAGAAGAATGTCGATCAAAGTATTTCTGCAGACCGTTTTTATTAAAGAAAAATAGGACTAATATTTTGTTACCATTATAGGCTGGCTATAACTACACACTGTTGCCACAAAACTATATTTAAACCCCTTATAAATGTGATTTATGCACAACAGGTCCACTTTAAAAGCATTATTAAAGAGAGCAGACATTTGTAGTGGTGTTCAAAAACATAGTGGATTCAATCAATCCCACAATGCACTGTGCTAACATGTACAACTGATGTACACTCAACTGCTAGAGAATACCCATAAGGTACTGTGAGAGTTGAACCACATGAATTCTGACAACAAGATGGCATCCATAGCAGAACCTTATCAGTGTAAGTTTCTAAATAAATCATTATATAATTGTTTAAATTAATGTTTTTTACACAAAATACAACTCAAAATACTTTATTACATAACTAACATAGCTTGGAAAGTGTTAAATAACTATCACAGGTTCTGGCAAAAAAAAAAATAATAATAATAAAATTATCAACCACCAAAGCAAAAATAAAATGGCATCCCTTCAGCACTAAGTGTTCGAATTCACTCACTCCTTTGCATTGACTGTTATTCGGTATTAGTGTCACTATTGCCTATTTATGTATGTGGGGTATAGTGGAGCAGTTTCAGATTTCATTTATAACCTGAAACCTACGTAACATAAAAATCCTGGAAGTAATCAATCTTCATAATTTACATCATTGAGACTTTTCTTCTGCAATCATAGCAGTGTAACATCTCCAGTTCTACTCAACTTGAGCAGAATCCAGACAGCTATTCTTATATGAGGCGGATAAACTAACAAGCACACTAAAGGCTAGTTCACCTTGTGAGATCAGGGAAGTGTGGTTTACTCACACATCTCTCACTAGCTGGCCTCCGTTACATTTACTAGCCTTCTGTAAACCTCATTCCCATCAGGATCACAATACCCCTCCAGTTATGCTCAACCCACTCTGAGCAGGATTTGAACCAGCTATTCTGACATGGGTGGCAGACAGACACACTAATAAGGACACTAAAGACCAAATCGGAAGTGAAATTTATTTGTACAGCCCTTACTAGCTGGCCTCTTTTACACTCACTATCCTATCCAAATCAGCACCAATGTAACAGCTCCGGTTCTACTCAAAGTGTATCTTTACATTATTACAGGCAGGATTGGGATTAGCCTCAAAATATCCTTTTACTTATTGAACTAATACTATTCTTGGATATTTCTGTTTATTATTCAGTTCATATTCTCTAACTATTTAGTTTAGTTTCAGGGACAAAGTTAAGGCATCTCAGAAAATGACGAGGCAGAATAATTCCTGTTATTAAGAATATTTATTATTGTCAGCCACTTTAAACATTATAAATAGTTTGAACATTAACACCATACTGTGCTTATAGGTAAATAAATAAATAAATAAATAAAAATAAAAAGTCAACATTTAAAATGTGCTTTTAAAAGTTAATTAAAAGTGGTAGGCTACTGTTCTTAAAGTAAAAAGAAAACTGCAATACTTAAATGTAAAGTATTAACAAATAGTAACCTATTCATCAAAACCTGAAAATGTTGGTTGGACCTTATAAATATAAGCTATATGTCATCATATTCCTATATAAACCATTTTTGATACATTTTGAAATATGTTGCATGTACACATGCCATATTTGCATATCTTTGACATCTAAACAGTAACTTGTATTTTAAAATAAATGATTTGGAATTACATATTTAAATTAGAAATTAGATCTGCTTACTGCGCGTCTATTACAGTCCATGTGTCAAATGCATAAATACACTGCTTGACCAATTAATTCATGATTTATCCATTCATAAGTGTGGAATTTCCGTGATTTGAGATCTAATCTTAAGTGGACCTTGGAGTTTGTTTCAGCTGTACACAGAGACTAACTTTAATTAGGCTATATTTTAGCTCCAAGCTTTAAGCAAGGCAAAATTGCTTGAGTCTATGTTCTGTGTCCCGCGACATTTGAATCACATCCAGATAAATTAGCCTAAATCTGATGTAACAAATTTAACCAAAAGCGACGCTGCTTTACAAAACAAATAACTTTATATATCGAAAACACGCATTACTTTGCACAACTACATACACACATTTAACACATTTGTGATAATTATTTTACCAAGGTTGCAGCATGGGGAGATTCCTGAGTTTGCAGTAACTCCAATGCCAACACAACAGCACACTGGTCTGCAAAAGCGATTCTCTAGCATGTATCTGCTCTGCAAGTGCCACCTCTTTCTTTGGCTCTACGCCAAGCGGATTGATTTTTAGCATCTGATGACGCGATGAACTAAAGTAAACATTCTAAGCACACCTATGTGATCGTACGCTTCAGGGAACAGCCGGTGCTAATCACATCAGTGTAATTGTTTGCGTCAAAGCGTTAAAAGTGTGTTATTATTATTTTTTTTCTTTCATTATTCAGTATTTCTCCGCGTACCACTAGAAAGAAGCCCTCGTAACACTAATAATAATAATAATTCCTTACATTTATATAGCGCTTTTCTAGACACTCAAAGCGCTTTACATATTGGGGGGAATCTCCTCATCCACCACCAGTGTGCAGCATCCACCTGGATGACGCGACGGCAGCCATTTTGCGCCAGACCGCACACCACACACCAGCTGATTGGTGGAGAGGAGACAGAGTGATGAAGCCAATTATGATATGGGGAGGGTTCGGAGGCCATGATGGACAGAGGCCAGTGGGCAGATTTGGCCAGGATGCCGGGGTTAAACCCCTACTCTTTCTCGAAGGACATCCTGGGATTTTTAATGACCACAGAGAGTCAGGACCTCGGTTTAACGTCTCATCCGAAAGACGGCGCTCACTGAGCAGTATAGAGTCCCCGTCACTATACTGGGGCATTAGGACCCACACAGACCGCAGGTTGGGCGCCCCCTGCTGGCCTCACTAACACCACTTCCGGCAGCAACCTAGCTTTCCCATGTGGTCTCCCATCCAGGTACTGACCGGGCGCAGCCCTGCTTAGCTTCAGTGGGCGACCATGTGAGAGTTGCAGAGAGCTAGCTGCCGGCTACTTGTACCACAGTTTAAGAACCACTGAATTAAAGCATACTAAAAAGTATTTTATTCTGTTTTATGTAAGTATGCACAGACAAATGAAGGACATTTGTCTATGCACAGGGTTCTCACTCTTTCACGGACATCAGATTGAAGCACATTCAAGAACTTTTTAAAGTACAATGATCCCTTGCTATAATGTGGTTCACCTTTCGCGGGCTCGCAGTTTCGAAGATTTTTTTAGTGCAATTTGACATGCTTTTTTTTTTTTTTACAGAACATTGTCTTCTGCATTGGCTGTAGACCATTGTCAATCAATCTCCTCCGTGTTTCCTGTACAGTACAGAATGCATTCAGCTTGCCAAATTAACATAACTATCATATCTTTGCTAGCAGTGTGAGTTTCAAAAAGGATGCAATAAGGGTTGTGACTGTCCGCAGCAAGACCACCGTTAAGGGGGTCGCACACTGGATGAGCTGCGCCACGCAGAGCCATGCATTTTAGAATTGTAAACATGGGTTTATATTAGGGTACGCACAGCGGTGCGGCAAGTCAGCGGCTGTCTGAGGTGCCCAGCTACGACTCAGGACACGGTTCATTATTCTGCCACGACACAGAGCACCATCTGAATAATTTCATTTTAAATAACATGTGAATGTGCGCGTCCAGTGTGTGTGTTACTTTCAACTGTCATGTGCATGGCGCATCAGGTGTGCGAACCCCTTAAGGATGGAGTCTGCTTTAGCTTTGTTGATCAGTGACTGCAAGAAAATGAACATTACACTGGACGCCAACATTATCCACACAAAAGCTAAAAAGCTTTATGAACCTTTTGCGGCCAGCGATGAATGTTTGCGCCTGACAACAGGTTTTAATCTTTGGTTTCACTCTATAATACTGAACATATTTTTCTACAAAAGTTTGAACTTTGAGAGTGTTCAAACAAAAGAGAAATGTGTAAAAACGTTAATGCCCGTCTGAGAAAAGTGTATAAAGTGTGCAGTGAATGGTTTTACAGCCTTAAAACATCTATAATAATCATATTAAAAAAAATACTTCGCGGAATATTACTTCGCGGATTTCGCCTATTGTGGATTATTTTTAGAACATAACTTTCGTGATTAATGAGGAACCACTGTATCATTTGTTAGTCATACCCCAGCATATGTAGCACCATTAAAGTCCTTACTGTACTTAACATTTTACTTACACTTATAATGTTAAAAAACCTTAATAAAATTCAATACTACTATTATTCAAATGCAGTTTCAAAAATATTGATTAAAAGTGCATTATCTTGTCAGTGTTATTGTACAATATTTAAATAAGATTTTTTAATGTTGCAGCACACTACAATTGTTGAAATAAGACCATAAACATTTTTTTTTTCTTTTCAAATTTAATTCAAGCACTTTCCAGGCCTTGAATCCGTGTATCTGAAATTCAAGTATTTTCAGGAAGTGTGGGAACCCTGTATGTATGTATGTATGTATGTATGTATGTATGTATTCATGCAATATCTTCTCATGTCTTATCTTATTATTCATATACTTAAATAATGTATAATTGTGGTTTTTGATACTTTTTCTTTGGTGACTTGAACTTGTGTGTGGTTTTATTGTGTTTGTATCTATATTGTTTCTATTGTATTATTTTTGTTTCTATTGAGTTTTTGTTTTCTGTCAGAACTAAGACGAATCGTTCATTCATTCATTTTCTTTTCGGCTTAGTCCCTTTATTAATCCAGGGTCGCCACAGCGGAATGAACCGCCAACTTATCCAGCACATTTTTATGCTGCGGATGCCCTTCCAACCGCAACCCAGCTCTGGGAAACATCCACACACACTCATTCACACTCATACACTACGGACAATTTAGCTTACCCAATTCACCTGTACCACATGTCTTTGGACTGTGGGGGAAACCGGAGCATCTGGAGGAAACCCACGCGAACGCAGGGAGAACATGCAAACTCCACACAGAAACGCCAACTGACCCAGCCAAGGCTCAAACCAGCGACCTTCTTGCTGTGAGGCGACAGCACTACCTACTGCGCCTCTGCGTCGCCCCTAAGACGAATCAAATAAATAAATAAATAAACTAAAAAGAACATTTTGTACCTGTAAATATTATACAAAAAAGGGGAAAAAAGACCAGACCAGGCTGGAGAATGGTCTACTCTTGGTGGAAAGCAAGAAGAGAGGAGGGATAAGAGGAAGAGGGAGAAAGAAGAAGAGGCGGGGGATGAAAAGAGAGAGAGAGAGAGAGAGAGAGAGAGAAAGAATGGAAGGATTGGGCGTCAGCCGATGGATGCAATTAAAGGCGAGTAGCATTTCTTTAGGATTCATCTTCAAAAGCGTGTGGAACTGCTTGGAGAGGTCTGCGTTCTGCAGATACAGGCCGCCGCTTTACTCTGTGTCCCACCACTCAGCTTGTTGACATAGTAGTCTTTCTTTGCTTTTTTTTTCTTTAAATTTGCTATGCTTTCCATCTGTCTCTGCCGAGAAATTATCCACCCTCCGCCCGGCTTTTCTCCATCTCTT
>LR812526.1:22855571-22988071 GCA_903798195.1 Danio kyathit
TATATCCTCCTCAGGAATCACTAACATACCAACTGCTGCAATTACTGGTACTGTGGTGTTGTACACAGGCGTTGATACACATTTCAAAATTCAATTACCAGTCATAAGCTTGTGATTCAGTTCTGATACAAATTCAATATTGATATGATTGAATATAGATGTTAAAGAGAAAATGATGTCACCATTTACTCACACTTTATTTGTTCCAAAGCTGTTTGCCTTTCTGTTGAACACAAAAGAAGATATTTTGAAGAAAGCTGGCAACCTGTAACCATTGACTGCCATGGTATTTATTTATTTTTTGTTCCTACTATGGAAGTCAATAGCTACAGGTTTTCAGCTTTCTTCAAAAAATCATATTTTGTGTCCATCAGAAGAAAGAAACAAGGATTTAAGCACTTGAGGGTTAGTAAAAAGTAAGTAAGTTGAATTTGTGGATGAACTATTCCTTTAATTTGTAAGGGGAATGTGTGCACAAATGTTAAATACTAAAGATAAATAAATCAACATAGTAAAAACATAAAATAAAAAAGTGATGGAAAACAGAGCAAACACATAAAACTATAGTAAAAAAGGAGATTGTGTTGTGTGCATTGCATTATGGGAATTAGAACATTCTGTGCAGTGTGCTCTGTCATACACAGAAAAAGAACATATATGCATGCTATATAATGCTTCAATAGTGAGAATAGAATGAGGAGAGAGAACGCTGGCTGTGTTCTAAAAATCACATACTCTGAATGAATAGGAACGTCTTTTGAATAAGTAATATCTCTGAGACCAGTGAAAGTGTAAGAATGAGTCTGAATGAGTATGAATGCATTCCAGATGTACTACATTCACCATGTTGTCGTGACCTAACGGGGTCAGCTGCATTACAATTCTCAAATCCTCTCCCATGGCCTCATGAGATATTAAAGTGTCCATTCCATGTTGCTCCTCAGAATCTCGCCAAGTAAATTGGACATACATTGCTCTAAAATACAGTATATTTACTGTATACACGATGCAAATTTAGATGCAGCCTTATGCATGTTTGATTGGGACAAAAAAAACGGTAACATTAATCATTATCAGTACTTCCTGTCTGGCTAAGAAGGAAGATTAACCCTTATGTATTGTTCAAATGTACTACCCTTTCGTTATGTCTGTGTCTGTTTTTGCCCCATTGACTTCAATTATAACCACATGTTTTGATTGCAAAGCCTTGAAACCAAATATCATGCATTCTTGATTGTTGGTGGTTTTCCCTGTTGGGAAAAGTTTAAATTATTAGGGGTGTCAAAATCAATTGCTGGGGCGCAGTTGGGGCGCTGTTGCCTTACAGCAAGAAGGTTGCTGATTCGAGCCTCGGCTGGGTCAGTTGGCATTTCTGTGTGAGTTTGCAAAATAGATGCTGGATAAGTTGACAGTTCATTCCGCTGTGGCGACCCCTGATTAATAAAGGGACTAAGCCGAAAAGAAAATGAATGAATAAATGAAAATCAATTGTTTCTTCGATGCAGACACAATTCGATATTGGTTCAATAATAGATCATAACCGGTTATTACCTACTGACGTCATTTATTACCTTTGTGCTATGTCGCAGTAGAATACTATGGCTAAGGAGGTGAGGGCGAGTAAATAAAACACTCCTACTACTTAAAAAGCTAATAATTCTGCACAATTCACTGCTTGTGAGTTTGCTGGACAGACTTTTACTGACACTGAAGAAGGTACAGTACGCGAGCTGCTATTTCACTACTGGGGAGAAAATGAAAGCTGTAAAACTCCTTCTCCGCCTCTCTCTCCTCCTCTCTGTTTCTCTCACTTTGGACATTTGACCCACTGGCGTGTTCATGAGGTAACTTTTCCTCTAATCTCGGCTGTTAAAGCGATACTTGTGGACCCAAACACGCGTGTCTGTAATGTGAGTTTTCTCCACCGCATCTATTACGGAGTACCTGTGATAACCGTGCATTATTCAATTCAATGCAATTCAATTCAATTCAAGTCATGTTTATTTACAGTTGAAATCAGAATTATTAAACCCGCTTTGAATGTTTTTTCTTTTTTTAATATTTCCCAAATTATGTTTAACAGAGCAAGAAAATTTTCACAGTATGTCTGATAATATTTTTTTTCTTCTGGAGAAAGTCTTATTTGTTTTATTTCGGCTAGAATAAATGCAGTTTTTGATATTTTTTTTAAAAAGCCATTTTAAGGGCAAAATTATTAGCCGCTTTAAGCTATTTTTTTTTTTTGATAGTCTACAGAACAAACCATCATTATACAATAACCTGCTTAATTACCCTAACCTGCCTAGTTAACCTAATTAACCTAGTTAAGCCTTTAAATGTCACTTTAAGCTGAATAAAAGTGTCTTGAAAGATATCTAGTGAAATATTATGTACTGTCATCAGGGCAAAGATACAATAAATCAATTATTAGAAATGAGTTATTAAAACTATTACGTTGAGAAATGTGTTGGAAAGATCACAAAAAATGTGGAAAAAATAAACAGGCGGGTTAATAATTCAGGGGGTTTAATAATTCTGACTTCAACTGTATAGCGCTTTTACAATGTAGATTGTGTCAAAGCAGCTTACTATAGAAGTTCTAGTAAAATCCATATAAGTCCATATATTATGCGCATATAGAATGGAACCGCAGCTGTTCTTCCCTCGTCACTCATCGTCAACAGCGCTGACAGTTTTAGAGCCAATCGCAGCCCTTTCTGTTGAGCGGGTGAAGACAATGACCAATCATAGGAGTGTAAGAACTCGCTTGACAGCTGTCAAAAAACAAGCGGGATAATATTTACATCAGTTTATTTGCTATGAATGCTCATGCTGTCTTGGGTTTTGTTTAAAACATTAAAAAGAGTGTTTTTTTTGAGCAGGTAAAATTAAAGGTACAGTGCATATATCAGACTGCTTGTATTAAAAGACAACATTGCATTACAAATAATATATAAATATATTTATAGATTTTAATAAAAATCTTGTGTTAGAAAAAGAAGAAATAAATCTAATTGTGTATGGAAAGCATCGTCAATGCACCATGATGCCCTGAGATATCAAATTGAACGAATCGATGGCAGGATAATCATAACCGAACTGTGAGACGAGTATAAGTTCACACCCCTAAAATTATTAACAATAAATATTACATAATAATATGGTGCTTTGCAATTAAAAAAAAGTCATTATAATGGAAGTCAATGGAGCAAAAACAGCCACCAACATAACAAAAGGGTAGTCAATTTGCCCAGAGTTGTTGAATTTTTGAAAATTTTCAAAGCATTTTCCCAAAATATGTGTCAAAATAAGATTTGCCACCAAAAATCATTCCATTTGCTGAAACATGCAGAAAATTGTGGTCAAATTACTACTCAAAATCACCCCAGAGTGGATGAAAACATCCCTAACAGCACACAAGGGTTAACCACGTTATGCTACAAGTGAATTCTAGCAAAATAGGATTGCAACACAACCCACAAAACTCTATAAGATCTCTAAGTGCCCGCCTCCTCTGGGCCAGCAGCCAATCACACGACGAGGGTAACAGATGGGCAGCTTGGAGAGCAAATGCAGCACTGGCTTCAATGTATGCTGGTCTTATGCAAGATGATAAGGTCACACACTTTTTTCTCTCTCTCTCTCTCAAGTCTGCCACTATACTAAGTTTTTCCACAAACACACACACACACATACATAAAATTTACCACAGGCTTGCGAGAGTCAATATGTTATTCAGTTTTTTTCTCAATCTGCTATAATTACAATACAGCCCCCTGGTCAGAGCTGACACGGCGCCAAAATCCCCCACCGGCCGGAGAATGAGTCACAGAGAGATAAATATTACAGCAGAATGTGTATGTGTGTGTGTGTGTGTGTGTGTGTGTGTGTGTGTGTGTGTGTGTGTGTGTGTGTGTGTGTGTGTGTGTGTGTGTGTGTGTGTGTGTGTGAGGGATTGTTTATGTGTTGGAGGTGAGACAGAGGCTATGAATACCACTCTCCAGGACAGTTCACACTGTTACTATCAGCAGGTATTCTCTCCTCCTCCTAACGTCCGAATGAATATGCAGATTTTAAGGAGAAAAGGGCAAATAAATAAGAGCGGAGATAACTCCACCACTTGTTTGCATGAATGTAGGGGTTTCCTGCGATTGAATGGATGGTGGGTTTTGACCCCCACCGTTCTGTAGCGGATGATGATAGATTTAGCCTTCTGTCCTGCTGCTGTTGGCCCATCAACGGCAGCTGAAATGAGAAAATTGAAGTGGGCCTGTGTTATTGCCTCTGACCCTCAAGAGGCAGACGCATCGTGGGGTGGATAGACTGACAGAAAAAGAGAGAGAGAGTGAGATTGTAGTTGTGGAGGAGGTAAATAATGGCACAGCATTGTTACTCACGTCAAAAAAAAATGGCACAACCATTCTAAGGGCTTGTTTACACCCGCTATTAAGGTGCATTTTGGTTGATCTGATTACAAGTTGATGACACTACATGCGATTGTAAATAGGGTCTTAAAAGCTTTGGATTTGTGTACTTTTGACCACTTTAAGAGGATGATTGGATTGTTGTTGTGGTGCAGACCCTCATGTGGTCGAATGCGTTTAAAATGCCGCAAAATACAAGCTACTCTCTGCCTACTGACCTCATTTTTAAACATTACAGGATGCGATGTTGAAGCGAGCTGGCCAGGTGGGATTTAACCTTTGCCATTGAGAATCATACTTTTTGGTTGAAGGTGAGGAAGTATAAAAAATGAATCTAACACAAACTAGAGTTAGTGCATTTCTAAGTGGCTTAGTGGCTTTTATTTCTTGTATAAGTTCATTAATGTGCTGTTAATCATTTTATTTTATGCAAACCAACATATGTGGGTGTGATTTCAGTCACCCTTACAGAAAACCAATGTTTGTAGTCACAAAGACACTCAACGCAATTACTTTCGATAAATATTGCTACTGTAAATGTGTTTAAATACAGGCAATAATGTATATACTGTACATGTTAAAAGGGTAAAAGTGTATAAATGCTGTATTCAGAACTCATTAGCTATACAGCAAAGGAAATAAAACTAATTGTATAAAAATAAATAGAAAAAAAATACAATGGAAGTCAATGAGTGCAGGATACCATATCTTTTCAAAATATAATTTTTGTGTTGAACAGAAGAAAGAAACAGGTTTTACACAAGTAAGGGGTGTTTGAGGAATGGCAGAGTATTCATTTTGGGATAGCTATTCCTTTTACTTTTTCCATTAGAAAAACACCCGAAAGAAATGGACAAAGGAGACTTAAAGGGGTGGTCTAGAGTGTATTTTAAGGCTTGGTTGTATTTATGGGGTGCAAAGCAATGTGTGCTCATGCTTCATTTGTAAAAAAAAAAGTCACGTTATTTTTTCATATATCTTACTTTAATTATATACAGCTACTCAGCTAACATGAAAACGGCTGTCATTTTTCCTTCCTTTTCTCCAAAGGTCAGCCCTCAAGAGGCTCTGATTGGTCAGCTAACATAATGTGCTGTGATTCACGGATCGACTCCATGTCACCAGGAAGCATCACGCCACTAATAGCACGCGATTTGCCTCTGCTCTGTAAATACTGTCAGTCAGTGTAACTGTTTGCCGTATCAGTTTCAGCCTTTCATATATATTCGGGTTATAAGCATGGGTAAGAAATATGAAACTTTCACATATCAAATATTTTGTTATTTGAGATGTAGAATGCACAGAAAGCGGCCACATAGAGAGACACTGCAGCGCTGGTGAAGATTGTGTTTGTTTACAGCAGTTTGACTGATAAATATGAGTTTGTAGCTAAATTGTTAGCGGTGCCAAACAGCACTTCCCATTGTTTAAATCGTTGTTTACGTCCTTGCTACAACATACCGATAAAGCTAGACACTATGCATGTAATAGATCAATTTTAACAAATAAAAATACTTACAGGTTGTGGCTCACAATCCACAGTTTCTTCTATTACGGTTGGAGCTGCTCCTTCTTTGAGGAGTTTTTAGCCGAATCCAGCACTGAACTAGGAGAGATTCTGGAAGCTTTCCTTTGTCAAATGCTCGAGCTATATCTTCTCTATAATTGTCTGGAACATAATTAAAATTAAACTGTAAGCACTTATCTCTTTTTGTCATGTCCTTTGGAAGTCAAAATACAGAAACAGAACAAGCTCTGTGCAAATAGCACCGTTTGGATGGCATTTTAGCTTTCTCTGCTATAACATTACAGTGCCTCTGGCCACGCCCCTTTCAAGGTTATTATAGGTAACAAAAACAAACAAAAAAAAACGAAAACTGCAATTGAAAAATAATTTTCGTTAACTAAGGGTGCTTTCACACCTGGCTTATTTAGTTCGGTTGAATCGCACTAGAGTTCGTTTTCCCTCTTGGTGCGGTTCGTTTGGGCAGGTGAGAACGTAGCAATCGCACTCGGGTGCGCACCAAAAGCGCACCAAAAAAGCGTACCAAGACCTGCTTGAAGAGGTGGTCTCGGTACGCTTTCAAACGAACCCTGGAGTGGTTCGTTTGTGGTGAGAACGTGATCCAAACTAAAACAGACCCAACCGCAAAAAGTACTGCGCCTTTTTGGACTAATCCAGCTGCCGTAGTGCGATGCGCTGTCTATCTTATGGGGTTTGGAGGAAAAATATTTGTTGACAGCGCTTTACCAACAGTTTTAAACAGAGAGAGAGAGGGGGGGGGGGGGGGGGGGGGGGGGGGGGGGTGGGGGGTGAGAGAGAGATTACCTGATGGATCATTGGTGATATTTCCGAAAGATGACCATGTCGCAGTTTAGCTAAATTAATTCACGCCTTCTCCTAATGCTTTCGCCGAATGCAATGCATTAAAACATTGTTTTCCAGCCCCAGCCGCCCTTCATTCTCAAAATGTATAGTTTGTCTAAAGTGATGCATACAAACTACATAGTATACTATGACCAGGGATACTGCGTCAGCCAGCGCAGCGACATTGTGTGTCTGCCGGTTTGTTTATTTGCGGTAGTTCCACGTGAATTCTGACCAATTGAAAAGCAGTTTAGGAAATGCTTTCAATAACATCTGGCCAGTGAGTGATGTAGATTTTGTCACATGACTGCATTTTGGTTCGTTTCAACTGGTGACAGCATTAAATACGACCTGAGCAGACACTTAAAATTGTTAATTTAACACATTTGTGCCCAAAAATAGGCTGAGTTATTCAGTTATTAGAACGGTAAACACAGATAACTGATTAGAGAACCGGTGAACAAATAATACTGCGTATGCGTGATTCAGTGAACTAAACACAAACAGTACATGCTGTGACTGAAATAAACTTGAACTGCAGCGCGGGTAAAGAGAGTGCTTAAATAAGAGAATCTGGTGAAACGTAAATTTATTTCATAACAGAAAGTCGTAATGGAATTTAAATAAGTGAAACATGCTTCAGTTGAGTTGCAAAAAAAACAACAGATCATGGTGATGGTTTTAACTGACTGAACTGATTCTGAATCTTGCACCTAACACAAAACAACAAACAAAAAACTAAAACTAATACAGAAGCTAATAAAAACTAAACTAAAACTAAGCAATTTTAAAATATAGAAACCAATAAAAACTATTAAATCTACCTCTAAATACTAATTAAAACTAACCGAATTTGAAAACAAAATGTCAAAACGAAATAAAAACTAAAGCTAATGAAAAATCCCAAACTATTATAACCTTAACCCCTTCACTGCGTGGGGTGGATGTGCTTAATCTAAAGAGTTTATGACTTCGTTAACTCAGATGTATTTTTTTGTAGTCCTCAAACTTCGTTTGCTGTAGGCTTTGCTAAGCTAACTCTGTAATAGCCAATGTCTCCTTTTGCATTGAGCATATTACATTCAGAGATGTTGTTTATGTTCACACAGCTACATTACACATGACCTAAAATTTAACATATGATATCGTAGTGGACCACCCCTTTAAGATTAATCCCTTGATTAAGATCTCCTCATGCCATCTCAATATCAGGCGTACTGTAAGCAGGGCCTAAAAACAACCAAGATCCAGATGAAAAAAAAGAAAGAAGAAAAAAAAAAAAACATCAGGAGCTCAAAATCTTCAGACGGCCCCCGACAGCACTGCTGCGTCGGCAGGAAGTGATGTCACAGGTCAGTGTTTTTAATTCGGGGAAGTTCCCAGGGGAACAGCGACCCTCGGCCCCTGCCTGGATCAGCAGTGGTGATGGAAGGAGGGAGGTTTGGGCACGAGTGGCACGGCGTCTCTGTGGAATATCAATCTGCTGCGTCTAACCGTCTCACCCCTCAGCTAACGACCTTATTAATTAATCAGCGCTGAACTGACTCGTTTATTTCTCCTGCCTGTGTTTAACCCTTCCGCCGTCTCCACCGGGAGAGCGTTTTGTAGATGCGAGGTGAGCTCTACCCCCCATCTGTGGCTGCAGCAAAGCTTTGGCAGTGCGAGTTTTTGATTGAGGGGCTGTATAAAAGCAATCTTCCAGACCTGGGGAAAGAGAGAGAAAGAGAGAGAGAGAGAGAAAGAGAGAAAAGAGAGCAGGCGGCGACACTCATCTTCCTGCACATTGCACGTCTGGCTGCTTGCCTGCCGGGGCCTGCGTTTCACATAGCACATAGTTTATTATGGCGGCTGCTATCGGGCTCGCAGGCCAGTATCTGCTCGGATGAAAACAGCGAAGAAAAAAGCCCATTCGGGGGGGCATCTGGTGTCTCTGTCAGACATACAAACCAAGACGGAGGAGAGCGAGCGGGCGAGACGGAGAAACGGATGAGAAAATGGATAATAAGCTCGCCTCCGACACCTGGAAAATGCGCTCGCTTTTCATAGCGGCAATGCATCACGGCAGGTGCGATGGGAATGGCCGCTCTGTTTGCTGAATGCATGAGAGCGTTAATGTGCAGGCTAACCTTTGGAAAGTCACACGGAACCCAAAAGTGATGGCGTTTCCTCGAACTTGAGCGATTAAGCGCTGATAAGCGTGGAAAACACCACGCCTGCCATTGATTCATGCAAAGCGAATCAATATATGCAAAACATGCAAGAAAATATACAGAAATCACCCTTTCTCAGAGCCTTAACTCTCATAATGCAGCCCAAATCTGTATGCTACTTTCGCATTCTGGGTGTGTTTGGAAGCAAAGAATCGTTATTTTTCAATCTGCTGCACTCATAACAAGTCAATATTTTTTCAACTAAAACCATGTTGCATCTGATCAGCAAAATATATGTTTTGAATGCTACCATGTTTAGGCTATACCACCGTATTACCGCATTTATCATGTTTTTTCATCGAATAAAAATATTGAAACACCAAGGCTAATGAAATAGCACCAAAAATAAATTTAAAACAGTATTAAATGTATAAAAAAAAAAAAAAATGTTATTTATTATTGCTTAAAACTAGGGGTGCACCGATACCATTTTTTTGTAACCGATCAGGGGTGCGTTTCCCAAACAACGACATATCTCGCGGCTGAACTATCATAGTACTATGCATAGTTTGGGAAAAGAACGATGTTGTGACGAGTGTTTCCCAAAACCCCTAGTTTCTCTGTCGCAGATCCATCGCTAGAACCATGTTAGTTATAGCGTAAAACGCCCATAATGATGCTCTAAACTGGGTGGAGTAACAACTTCTTTAGAGAAGAACCCCATAATTTCTTTGTGCAAATTTTATTGTTTTACACAAACAAGCATTTAAAATAAAATCCAATATTAGTTTTGGTAAAAACATGCACTCGTTTTCCATATATGTAAATGGCACATATAGGGCCTATGCTACCTTTAATATTATTGAGAAGTTGAACATTACATATTCTATTCCAAAACATAAAATCACTTAAAAATTTTCTAATACCATATATAAATAATATAAATAAATACATAAATAATGAGGCTATTTATTATAAAATGAAATTTTATATTTATTATTTATTAGGAAATAAAAAAAAAATCCTACTTTAATAATAATATTAATAATATTAATGATGATGATGATGATGATTATTATTTTTATTATTATTACTATTATTATTATTATTATTATTATTAAGTAGGATATTGTTTATTTATTTTTTTGAAAAGTCTACTTTTACAATTTGACACATGTAAACCACAGCAGAAAGTTCTAATCAACAGGCCCATGCCATATACAGTACAGATACTTAATAAATAACCTACTTTAAATTAAAAGCAGTTACTTATGCTATGTTTTTTGTTTTCACAAGCTTTGGAGACGTAACATTAATTCCGCTTTTAAATACTAGGTCACCTATAGCTTTCGCTATGAGGCTGTGTTCAAAATGATATCAATGTTTTCAAAGTGCACTGAGAAGGGAGCGAAATTGTAAACATGAAGATCGCTAAAACTGAACTGTAAAACTACTTTGAAAGCAAATTACACCTAAGAGAGATGACCTTAATGCTTTTTTATTTTTAATAATTACAACTTTGAATGTTAGAATGTTCTAAATGAATAGAACACAGCCAGGAACTATGTTTCTAACTACAGCTCCAGAGGTGTCGTTTCAAGTGCTCAAGTTTGCGACGTAGTTTGCGAATGTTCGTTAGAGCCATGGATTTGAGAATCGGCAAATCAACAAACTATGCTTGTAATGATGGAACTTGCGACCTTAGTTGGCTAACGATGGTTTTGGGAAACGCACCCCAGATCCTGATACCAAAATTATTGACCGATACAGATCTGATCCAGATACTGTGCCGTTTTTTTTAAGCATAATACAGTTTCTATAGTTCTTGTGATAAACTCAAATAATATATCTTCTTTAGTAAAAATAACAGACTTAGGCCTACAGACGGCACAATCTAACTAAAAACATGATTCTTGCTGTAAACTAGGCTACATTATTTGAGCATTCGTTATGACATTGATCTGATGTGATCCAGCTTAAGATTTTTCTTTGAAATCTGTAATAGGCTACCACTATTGACACTAGTCAAAACACAAACTGGTCTGTTAAATAAAAAAATAATTTAAATAAAATTACAGTGAAATATTCACAGTTATCACGGTTCCACAATTTGACGGTATTGTGATTACTGCTCTAAAATATCTTAGTCTTTTTAAATGTCTGGGTAAAAAAAATAAAAAAAAAAATTTCCCTTTGAACACAATATATTTTATTTTGAGAAACATTTGAAATATTTTGGAGCAGTAAACATGTCAGGCTAAATAATGAAAAATCTTCGTTTTTCAAAAACACAGATTTCATTACAATTTTAAAAAGCATCTTTGGATATCTTTTCTGCTGGAGATACTGTTGTCCTAAAAAACAAACAAAATTTTACTGACATTTCCTCGAGTAAAAATGACGTCAACTGAAACTTTCTGTCGTACACCACGCCCAACAAAAGGGTACCCTTTTGGCAGTGGAAGTGAAAGCCAAGGTGACCCGTAGCGACCCGTACCGTACTGTACTGTACCACTCAGTGAAAACAGGCCATTAAAGTATTTCCCTCGGAAGAATAAACTCAGTTGGAAGGATGAGAGAACAGAAACTTTTAATATTACAGAATAATTTTACTGAGCGAGGCACATCGCGTCTGTGCAGCCGGATGCATATATCAATCTCTTGATGCTTCACTGAGACACAGCGCACAGCCCTGCGGTATCTGCGAACACTTTTAAAGTTTAGCAGCACAAACAGAGGAAAATCAGTGTGTTGACAATCTGTCCAAAGTATTATTGAGCCTTTTCTAATTTAAAACTTCAGGTAGACCTACTTTGTGTTTGAAAAGAACCCTCTCTAGTCCAATGTTTTGCGAATGCTGATCTAACAGACACAGCGCAACATGATTTAGAAACAGCAATGAACTCCTTGTTGCAGGTCAAAATGAAACCATTTAATGCAAAACTAAATGCATTTCTCCACTGATTACTTATATTAATGGGAACAAATAGTCTTGGAGAACATTTTTCGAGTTGTCATGAATGCAACACGCAGTTTGAATTGTGAATGAATGAAGAATGATTGACAGGCACAGCTGCGAGAAGCACTGAAGTAAGCACTTGAATATTCATCTGTACTTCACACTATAGAATGGCTTCAGAACATTTGGGATATAGTAGGCCTACATGACAAGTTTCTAGGCCCTTATAATAGACTACCTTTATGGCTTTTGTGGGCTTATAATTTACACAGAAACGCACAAGATCGGATTTGGATCGGTACTAGCTGGCCGATACCTGATCCAGCAAAAATATGCTATATCGAACCGATATCCAATCCATGTATTAGAATCGGTGCATCCCTACTTAAAACTATAAATTGATGAAACCTTGCTTAATGACACAACATCAAAACAACAAATATTTGTCTGTAATTTATTCTGTAATTCATATTACCTGCAAAACGTCAATGTTCAGATGAAAAATGTGATACATTTTTCATGCAGCAATGGTCTGTCAATATGCATACATATTCGTGTTTATAAACAGATGTTAGGCCCTTAAAAGTGCGCAAAATTTGGGGAATATATCCGACAGCTACTGATAAGCATTTTTACATCTAAAATGACCTGAACATGAAAACGATCAAACAAATACAAAGCTGAATATGCAAATAAGTAAGTAAATTGGATGAATTTTCAGTTTTGTTTCCTAAAACAATGTGCATATTTTAGAAATAATTATGCGTTTCTTAAGGGTCAAAACTGACCAAAATGCATTAATTAGAACACCATGATGAATATTAATATCTCTCGGCATGTGCTCTGTGAGGTGATTTTGCAGGTATAAATAAGGTTGTTCATGGAAATAACATATGATGCAAAAACTCTAAGCACAGCACCAGTTCTGCATGAGCTGTTCTTGTTTCCGGAGGAATCGAATGCTTGGCAAACAGCGGGGTGCCAAGGGATTTAAAGTCTGCATACTGCTGTTTGAGGGCTTTGTTTAAATGAAATACTTTAAATGGCAAAACAACTGTAGTTTAAATACAAAACACAGTGTCTAAGGAACAAGAATGAAGCACAAAGTATTATAAACATCACGGTCCTTTCTTTTAAACAAAATGAGAGCAGTTCATCACTTCAACAGCCGGCTACTAATGTGTGGAATGAAGTGACCAGCAACTCAACAATTCTTTAAGATATTAGTGTCCAAATAATGCTTCGATCGAACAACTCATAATGCAATGCAGGAATACATTTAAAGTTTGAAGGAACTTAATACATTGTTTAAATCGACTGCAAATACTTTTCCAGGGAAAAAAAATAGTCACTGAAAGTAATAAAATCCAAACAAGTAATGGAAACCTATAAAGTAACTAAAGTTTAGAACTTGTTTCTTTGTTCATAAATTCTCAGTGGCTAGAAATAACACTTTTTTTAAAGGGCCATGGCACCCCACATCAACCCCCACCATCTCAGCAGAGTGTTTTCAAACCTCTAGTTTGAAAAAAGTCAGGAAAGTGGGTGAGTCCAGCTTTGTTTAGGTGTGAGTGTCGAGTGGCAAAAGAGGGAAGGGTTTGCATGAAAAGGAGAGTTTCAGTACATGCACTACAGCTAATTTTCACAGCGGCAAAACAAAAACCGATGCAGGGGAGATAGAAAGTGACTACGTTTACATGGACATCAGTAATCGTATTATTTGCCTTAATCTGAATAAGACAATAATAGGATTAAGGTGTTTACATGAGTTGCTTTTTGAATGTTGCTTTTATGATCCCGTTTTACATAGCACATAATTCGATTAACGTCATTGTGTCATCACGTTATCCCCATTTCCTCCAGAGTTTCTTTAATTTCGGGTGTTTCATTCTTAATTTGTCAACATTAACTGCAGTTTGGCACTTTCACTTTCATTCAGGAACATTTCATGCATGCCCCCGTGAAAAATAAGATATTGGAATGCGAGGAACTGCTGGAAGAGTGTTGTTTTAATGGAATTATTGATACGCACACCGTATGGAAGAAGAAAAAAACCTCTGCATTTCTCGGTAACTTAGATGCAGAGACTCGGTAGGTGCAGAGATTAGAGTCAAACATCAGTGTCTTTATAGACTATCCTGTCACAAAATGCGGTGAAAATCCTGCATGATGGTAATAGTTTGAAGGTGTTTACATGTTCACATTCAAAGAGCAGCATTTACAGCGAATCTTTCAGTCCATAATATTGTAGTGATATTAACGTACTGTAAACTTAGTAACTAAATGATTTTGACTTAAGTATGTCTTTAAAAACTGAAAGAGTACTGCTGATGATACTAAATAACTTTGCCTCTGAATAAACACAAACAAGAAACATTGATCACTCACTTACCAAATCCGTAGAGACAGGACAATCAACACCAACTGGAACAGTGTCTTTTTTTTTTTAAAGAAGACGAGTGGCAAATCTGGATTGCATCATTTGCAGATACAAAAAACTCTCAGGTAAAAAAAAAACACAAACATATTTTTGTCGCGTGTTAGCAGACCACTGTAATCCGTAGTCCAGCTGCGCTCTCATAGCGGGAAAATGGAAACAAAACTTTTGTTGCGGCACATTTATAAGCACAACACTGACGACCTATGTCTCCAAACAATTCTTCTTCTTCCACTTGTTTTAATTACGGTTGGCAACACAACATGGCGTTTCTCTGCCGTCTGATAATTGTAACAGGTAAAACAGGTCTTCGAAGCTCTATCATGCATATTAATGAAGTTGCACCTCATTCACAATAGAGCACGCTGATTGGTTCGAACCAAGCCTTTCTCATGAATTAATAATGAAAACTCAAAGATGTTACGTTGTACTGGCCGGTACAGACAACTTATCTCCACGCTAGAATTTACACAATGATCTCATCGGCGTGACGTTGCTTCAAAATTTCTTTTCAAACTGGAATAACACATTTGCTTAAAATAACGCAAAAACAACCAATTTTCACTTTTAGTGACATATGTGTGTCCAAATAGTGTTTTTAGCAACATGGGACACATATATGACTGTCAACATTTCCAAAAATGTGTTTTGGTGTTTCATGACCCTTTGAAGTGCAATCTCGGTGGCTCAATCGTTAGCACAGCAAGAAGGTCGCTGGTTTGAGTCCCGGCTGGGCCACTTGGCATTTCTGATAAGGGACTAAGCCGAAGAAAAATGAATAAATGAAAGTGCAATCTCCTTTTTCGTTCTTCAGCAATCACAAACAACTAAAGGAGTCATGGCAAAGTCATGGAAAAATATGGCTAATATACACTGACACACCTTTGACAAGCCCACACACTCATATTCAACCTTCTCCGAGTCCATTAGTTAATTGAGTAGTCATTCTCAAGAATGACTGTGAGCAGACCGGCCTGGAAGCTTCGCATTTACACAAGAACGAATTCAATGTTGGAGTCTAATATTGATTTATCCATAAAAGGGAAAGGCAGGCCTGGGGTTGGATTACCTTCATCATATTACTACAGTAAGAGTTGCACATGGGATCGCTAATGGTGTCTCTGTAACACACGCTGCAGGGAAGGTCAGAGATGAGAGCTGGGATAAGCAAGAGAAACACACACTAATGTCTTTAGCTAACAGACTAGTGTTTCATCCAGGCCGCTCACAGCGCAAAGTTAGTTGTGGTCAATTCGATCAAAGGGTGGACAATTACCGTATCAGAAAATTTTGGTATTAAAGCAAGTCCTTGTGGAGCAGTGCTGTATCTGTTAGCTTCAAGAATCCAATACAAGCATTTTATAAGCATCTCAGTGTAGTATTGCATCATGGGTTTCTGAAGTACACCAGCTTTTGTAAATACACAATATATACAGTTGAAGTCAGAATTATTAGCCCCCCTGAATTATTAGCCCCTTGTTAATTTTTTTCCCCAATTTCTGTTTAATGGAGAGAAGATTTCTTCAACACAATTCTAAACATAATAGTTTTAATAACTCACTTCTGATAACTGATTTATTTTATTTTTCCCATGATGACAGTAAATAATATTTGACTAAATCTTTTTCAGGACACTTCTATACAGCTTAAGGTGACATTTAAAGGCTTAACTAGGTTAATTAGGTTACTTTGGCAGGTTAGGGTAATTAGGCAAGTTATTGTATAATGATGGTTTCGAACAAATATATAGCTTAAAGGGGCTAATAATTTTGACCTTAAAATGGGTTTTAAAAAATTAAAAGCTGCTTTTATTCTAGCCGAAATAAAACAAATAAGACTTTCTCCAGAAGAAAAAATATTATCAGACATCCTGTAAAAAATTACCTTGCTCTGTTAAACATCATTTGGAAAATATTTAAAAAATAATAAATAAATTCAAAGGGGGGCTAATAATTCTAACTTCAACTATTTATATTTTTTATTTATTGTTTATTTGACATGGACATCACAATTGCGCTGGACAAACCCAATGCATTTGTTTTAGTGTTTTATCAGACTTGCTAATTCTCAACACCTGTCCAAGACACATACAAATAAAATAAACACATATACACAACATTATCATTATTTACATCAAATTGCTATAAGACAAATGCAAAGACATCATGGTCAAACAAACTAATAATAGACTATTTGTGTAAACAGTGATGTTTTGTTTTTTAACAATTTTAAGCACACTACAAAAAAAAAAAAAAAGCATTTGCATTATTTTCTAATTTTAGGCTAACAGGTAAAGCATTAGATATTAGCATCAGAAATATACTCTAAGACTGATACATGTCAAAACAAATGTACCTTTTTTATAATACACTGCTTGGTGATATTGGAAATCATTATATCCTAGAACTGTGCATGTGTGGTGTGTGTGTGTGTGTGTGTGTGTGTGTGTGTGTGTGTGTGTGTGTGTGTGTGTGTGTGTGTGTGTGTGTGTGTGTGTGTGTGTGTGTGTGTGTGTGTGTGTGTACTGGCTTTGGTGGTTCAGACAAGACATAAATGTCTGATGACATGGGTATGTCCTAGTATGACCTTTTAAGGTGGATTACGAGGACATGTGTTGTGTCCTCATAATTCAATGTGCTTAAAATCATACTTATCTGGGTCTTTTTTATATCAAAACTTGGCCACAATTTTTCAGTGAAAGTTAAGTTTAGGGGTAGGGGTGTGGTATGTGGTATATAAAGTATTTTTACTGTGTAAAATACATAATATCTATGGAGAGTCCCCATAAACCACCAATATCAACATGTGTGCGTGTGCAAGCGTGTGTGTAAAGGAGAGAAAGAGAAGGAGAGAGATAAAATTAGAGGTAATTCAAATGCAGAGGAAAACCCATAAAAATGATCGACTGAATATTATTTCATGAGATCAAATTAAATTAATTAATCTAGTACTTGCTGCAGAACTGATAAAGCAGGAAGAACATTAGTATGCAATAGAAGATACGTGATACAAGTACATGAGGAAAAAAGCAAATGAGGGAAAAGAAAATAAGAAAAAAAGAAGAAAAGGCAAGACAAAGAGGTAAAGATAAAAGAAAACAAAAAAGAAAAGAAAAATGAAAAAGAAAATAAAGGAAATGGAAAAGAGAAAAAGGAAAGGGATGACAAAGGAAAAGGAAGAAAAAAGAAAAGTGTAAAAGAAAGAAAAAAGAGGGAAGTAAGAAAAATGGCAAGAAAAGAGATAAAGAAAAAAGGAAACTAAGAAAACAAAACAAAAGAAAAAGAGATAAAACAAAAAAAGAAAATGAAAAGGGAAAGAGATAAGAAAGGAAACAAGAGGATAGAAAAATAGAAATGTGGAAAGAAAGAAAGAAAGAAAGAAGATAAAATAAAAACAAAAAAACAAAAGAAAAAAATTAAATAGAAAAAGGAAATGGAAGTGAAAATGAAAGGTATAAGAAGAAATAAAAGTTGAAAATGTTAAAGAGAAAGAAAGAATGTGTTACTTTTTTATTTATTAGAAGACTTTATTACAAAATATTAATACATTATCTAAACGATTTAATCAGAAAAAAAAGAAAAAAAGAGAAAAAAAAATAAAATAAACAAAACTGGGAGCAAAAACCAACTCATTTTCATAAAGCTCACACAGAGTGCCACCGCAACACCACATTAAGTCAAAAGAAGGAAGATCATCCATACTGTAGTTTAAAAAAAATAATAAACCAACACAAATTCTTGATTTGACAGAATAAAAAAAAAAAAAACTGCCAACAAGTTGTAACTCAGAGTCCCTTCAATGTTTTGCTTTCTGACATTATATACTGCCATTTTAGCTTGTTCTTATAAAAAAAAAAAATAAGAAGAAGTTGACATTTAAAATGTTTTATCTGAACCTATTAGAACCCACAAATATGAAAGAAAGAAAGAAAGAAAAAAAGAAAGAAAGAAAGAAAGAAAGAAAGAAAGAAAGAAAGAAAGAAAGAAAGAAAGAAAGAAAGAAAGAAAGAGAAACAAAAACAAATAAAACAAAAGAAAAAAAAAACAAAGAAAAAGTTTTTCCCTTTTTCTTTGTTTTCTTTTATCTTTCCCTTTTTTCTTATAGCGATAAAAAGAAAAGGAGGAAAGAAAAAAATGGAAAATGTAAAAGAAAGAAAGATAAAAGAAATCAAAGAAAACAGCAGAAAAGAAAAATGAAAAAGAAAACAAAGGAACTAGAAAAGGGAAAAAAGAAAGGGATGAGAAAGGAAAAAGAGGATAATGCAAAAAAAGAAAGAACAGACCTGAAAAAAGGCAAGAAAAAGAGGTAAAGATAAAATAAAACAAAGAAAACAAGAAAAAAGGAAGAGGGAAAGGAAAAGAAAGAAAGAAAGAAGAAAAGAAAGAAAGAAAATATAAAAAAGGCATGAAAAGGTAAAGATAAAATAAAACAAAGAAAACAAGAAAAAAGGAAGAGGGAAAAGGAAAATAGAAAATGAGAAAGAAAGAAAGAAAGAAAGAAAGAAAGAAAGAAAGAAAGAAAGAAAGAAAGAGAAGGTAGACAATGAGCATTATCAGAAGGAATGCTGATGTGAGAGTTGCCATAGTGACTGGAGAAGGTGTGCCGGTTCTGGCCATAATCAGAGATATGGATGGCGAAGTGGAGCTGCCATCAAAACACACCAAAGAGAGAGAGAGAAAACCAGCAGCACAGACACATTTCTGATGGCTGAAGATGACCAGCCTTAAACCCACCACTGAAAACACTCAATCGTCTGCAGCCATATGAGGAAATATGCTTTCTGCCGCCAAGGACTATCACCTTTAATGTGCTGAGATGGAAAATGTGTATTTGTTGATTTCTCGAAATGTTTAAATTGTCAAAGTACATCTGACCTTAAACCAGCAGCGTACTGAAGATTTCGCCATGCCTAGCATCAGTAAGGTGATATGTCAGTATTGGCCGAGAATAGAAGCGGAGGGTGTTAAGGTTTGGTTTGTAGAATCAGATTTATATGATGGGAATCATTCAATATCAGCCTAAAAGGGATTAGAGCACAGCTGACTGCTCATTTCCTCCACACAGCCTGTATGAGCACCTATACAGTCCTGAATTATAAGTGCTGATCCACACACACGCTCGCTCATGCAGCAGTATGTGCTGAGCGCATGCATGTATTCAACCATTTTCTCCTCAATTTAAATTGGAACATTGGATTTGAGTTCTTGCAGATGATTAGTGATTTTGTAGTATTGCTTTAGAATCAAAATTCACAACCAGAAAGACAGCACTTCTGCTACTTCAGCTTTAAAGCTTCATTTTACAACTCCGCTAAAGTTAAACAGGTGCGTTTTACCATTTGGGAATCCATTCAGATGATCTCTGGGTCTTAGCTTAGCTTAGCATATATCATTGAATCGGATTAGACCATTAGCTTCTTGCTCAAAAAAATAACCCAATAGTTTAGATAATTTTCCTATTTAAAGTTTGACTCTTTTGGAGTTATACATCATGTACTAAGACCGACTGAAAATGAAAAGTTGCTATTTTCTAAGCCAACATATAATATAATTTGCCTGTTTCACACCACACATGCGAGCTGAGCATGAACAGCGACTGCGTAGTGCGTATGAAGAGCAGAAGCATTGCACAAGCGTTTGCCTTTCACACTGGCTGTGTCTGCAGCGCACAGCGGATCGGCGGCTGTTGCAGAGATTCTATCTAGTTACACATAACACACACACATATACTGTATATATTGCCTGCAGCAACTTTCTACCATGCTGTTTCCTTAACCAGCAAGTCTTTATTTTACAAATTATATAGATCCTAAAGAACTGTATTATTCTCAGGCTCTATGAGAAGTGTCATTCATGTCATTTAAGGTGCACTCGGTCAGAAGAAGATCGCCTGCGATAACATGTAATTTTGTTTTTAGTTGTCAGCATGATGTAGGCCTATAGTTATAATAATATTTATACAATATAGTTATAATGATATTTATATTTGATCAAACTACTGTAGTGTGCAACTTAATAATAATAATACTAAAAGCAAAACTAATAATAAAATTGTTTTAAATCTGGTTTTGTAGTTCGGGCACAAATAAATATATGTTAAGATTATTTGATTGACTATATAAAAATCAGTGAATATTGTAGATGCATTTATTGGGTAAAATTGCTACTTTATAATGTCATTCAATGTGTTTTTGTTCATTATCAATGCACTTTAATTGAGCGTGAGCAGCATGGCAAAAATAGACAGCGAATGTTTCGCAGCACTGCTGATTCAGTGCCGCTCACGCTCTGAACACTGATGTGTTGCTTCTGCATGCAGTATGAAAGCTCTAATCTGTTAACATGGACGCTGAAAAAATGGGCGCTGCCCATGCTCTGCTCGCACGTGCGGTGTGAAACAAGCATAAGGAACTTTGGTGCTGATTCCATGATTGTTAAGCCAGAATTAGAGTATAGTTCCGATAGCCGCAGTGACCTAGGAAAAAGCAACTTAGTAAACAATTTAACTACAGAAGAGTCAAGTTTTAAATAGGAAAAATACCTAAATTCTTTATGATTTTTTTGAGATGCTAATCAGATTTAATGATTTATGCTAAGCTATTCTTAAAGTGCTCCCTTAACACCCGAAAATCGCCTTAACCCTTTAACTGCCTGCTCTACCAAATGATTGACTATATTTTGACTGTTTTAAATAATGGTTTACACAAAAAAATAAAAATCAAAAATCAAACAAACAATCCTGTTGTACTACTACACTTGATTTTGGCTTTATTGTAAAAAAAAACAAAAAAACATGTTAAATGAGAATCTGAAATGTTTTATGGCATACTTCAAAAAATAAAGATGTGAATTTTGTGTTCAAAAATGTTTTACTTTAAATATATTTTTTTAAAATAAATTGGTCTTACACTTCATATTTTCAGATTTTTTACCTTACTGATTCAGCATACTGATATTTTCAGATACTTTTACGATAAACCAACATATCAACCATTTGGTAGAGGTTGATATTTTAGAAATTATGGGATGTGTTGAAAAAAAAAAAAAAAAACTAGCGACATTAAGAGTTAAGAAATGCAATCCTTTTTTTTTCTTGGGGCAGTTAAAGAGTTAAGGGCAAAACTCATGGCAAAACTCAACTGTTTAACTCTAGAAAAGTTGTAAAATGAGCCTATTTTCCAAAAAAAGTTGAATGTATTTGTACACTGTATAGAGATTTCATCTGAATAAGAAACACAAACATCATATAATACGCAGCTTTAAATCTAATTGTAAATCTAAATGACTGTGTGAATGACAAACAGATATTGCATTTCTTAATGGCAATTCAGTAACCGCGGCTCCATTGTTTGCCTGAGTAAACTGCCAAGTGCTTTGCTTTAGCAACACATTCCACTGTGGCATCTTATTTAGACTTTGCATTTCATAGTCATCCAATTGCAGCATCCAAGTAACCAGCAATTCCACACTTGATTCGTAAATTCAATACCTAATTAAATGAGCCAGATAAAATCATAAATACATTAAGAAAATAAATCACATCAATTTACTTTAGCATTTCAAGGTCTGGTGTTTTTCTTTTTGTATTCTATTCTCCCTCTCCAAAACCTATTTAATTGTAAATGTAGCATACTGTTTTCAAGGTTGTGGATAATATGTCTTCAAATTCCCCCTGCAAACATTTCCCTAAAGCGTCCATCCAGAATTTGTCTCACCATTATCTTTCAATGCCGCTAACGTTCTGATGGGGCTAATTTAAACACAGCCTCAAACCTTAGGACACAAGAATTATGATGGGGAAAGTATGTGGTTTGAAGTTTTAAAATTACGAAACAGTTTAGGGCCTTCGTTGTGTTATGTTACATGTATGGTGTGTCAGTGTTAGGTTCTGTCATGTGATGTTATGTTGTGCTGTGTTTCATGTGTGTGTGTATTTATGTCATGTGAGTCCTTTGTTCTGTTTTCCCGCTCTTTGTTAATGTTCATTAGTTCCACCTGTTGTCTCACCCCTGTTTGTAATCTGATCAATCTTGCCGTGTATTTATACACTTGTTTTGGTTTAGTTGTCCAGTATTGTATTGTCTACATCTCTTGTGATGCCGTGTGTGCCACGTTCCTGTGTAGTAAGTGCAATGTTATAAATAAATACATGTGTTTTTGATAATCTCTGAGTCTCAATTGTCTGTGGTGTGACACGATTGTGACAGTATGAGATGTTGATATACCCAATAATATTATAATAACCCATTAAGTTGAGAAAAACCGTTGCCTCAGTTAATTTTAGTGTAAACTTATTTAATCAGAGTTTATTGAAAGAAAGCATACATTTAAATGTACATTTACTGAAGCTTTAATACATTTTAAACTAAAATGGTTCTGTACTGATAAAAAAAAATACATTTAAATATTAAGAGAAATATCTTGTAGTCAATGTGTAACTATGTAATTACCATGCTATGAACTATAACATATAACAAATATATATTAAGTGCAATTAACTTTAAGTCATTTTTAGTGAAACAAGCTTGTTTAATTGCATAAATTTGACTTTTTAAAGTTTTATAATATACTGTGATTTATCAAAGTGGGCTATCGATCTGAAAAAAAAGTGCTAATGCAAAATAAGTAACCAGTCATAAACCACACAACAGTCCATAGTTAGGATCGTAGAATTCAGACTCCATTGATTAGAATAAAGTCATATTTTTTTAATGTTAACACTTAGGAGAAGAAATTGCTTTCCTTATTTGTTTGTGCTTTAAACCATGAATAGATGTTTTACTAAAGAACTAGACACAAAAAGTCTAGCACTTACAGTACTAAAGTACTTTTTACAGTACTGTAGCATCCCCTGTTAGGCCATCTCAAAAGGCCTCCTTCAACATAAAAAAAGGGGGCAAAAATAAAATTAAAAATGCAATTTCATTAAAAAAAGAAGAGGAAAAAAAGGAAAAGAAAACAAAGACAATAAAATAAAAAAAGAAAGAAAAGATGATAAAAGACAAAGATCAAATGAAAAAAATGAGAATGTAAATTAGAAATAAAAGTAAAGTGAAAATAAAAGAAAGAGGAAAAAGTGGGAAGAAAGAATAAAAAATACATGTAAACAAGAATGAAAAGAAAATGAAAAAAGAAACAAAAAGGAAAAATAAGAAAATAAGAAAAAAGAGAGGAAAGAAAAAGAGAAAAGTGGGAAATGAAAGCATTTAATAACATTTTTAAGAGAAATAACATTCTAGAAGATAATACAGGCGAGAAGAAAAGAAAACAAAGAAAAGATAAGATTATTAAAAAATTAAATAAAATGAAAAAAGAGAAAAGGTAAATAAGTAAAAGTAAGGAAGAACACGTCATAAGAATAATATATCTGTTTATTCTAATCAATGGAGACTAAATTCTACAATCTAACTATTCACTGTTATGTGGCTTACTAAAGAACTGGAAATGAAAAGTGCAGTATTTTGTGTAGGATCACCTGTTAAGTCCATCTCAAAAGGCTTCCTTCAAAGTAAATCATATAAAAATACAATTTCTACAGTTTTGGTACATCAAACTTTTTGATAAACCCCCCTTCTCCATCGGGTTTTTCAAAGCTAAGAGCGTAGAGAGCTTGTGCTGTTCTGAGAGTTCTCCAGAGTTTAGGTCAAGGTGATCCATTGGTCAATGGAGCTGAAGAGCAGCGTGAAACGGGACCGCAAGGTGTGTGTGGAGAAGAGCGACTTCACCTTTGAGAGGGGCGAACAAAAGCGGAGAGCGAGGGGGGCCGCGACGATGGACTTTAGCTTGATTAAATGGTCAGTGAGTCGGAAAACAACCCTGATGTGATCTGTGACCTAAGGCCAAAATCTTTTTACTGAAAAGATTAAATGAAAACACCTTCAAAAGGAGCCACGGGGACAAAGTCAAGTTAGCTTCTCCGAAGAGGAAAAACAAGAATAGAGAGACGCTCTAGAACTTACATTATAGACATTGTGCACATACAGTACTGTCTTGTCTATACTATATGGGTAAGAGCACTTACTAAACTTTTATTTTACTCTGCTATACACTGTAAAAAAATGTTCCACACAATTCCTTCATGTTGTCCAAAACACAAATCCATTGAGTTAACGTAATACTGTTTACAAGTTTAAGTGGATTGAAAATAAAACTGTTAAGTTGTCCCCCAAAAAACCTAAGAATTGTGTTGTTTCAACTCATTTTAAATAAGTAGGAGCAAAAGTTCATTTTTTGAGTGTATGTTTTGTCCCTCAGTGCACAACAACGTGCGCAGGGGTATAAGCAAAGTCAAAGACACATAAAAACGTAGATGGCAATCTGCTCTTGGACTATCATCGAGGACATCTCATTAAGCTTGCTGTCAGAGGGAAAGCATAAGCGGTTACCTCTCTGCGTGTACTTCGCACTGACAAAGAGAGAACGGAGAGAATTTATCATCAGGGGAATTTCGGCAGCTGCAGCAATTCATTTACTAATGCAAGAGTCGCAACAATCTCATTTAGTAAATCAGATTCATGAAGCCACACACTGAACAGTCATTCATTTCTGCTCGGATGCCAATGCGGCATAGAAACTCTCTCACACAAATGCCATGAGAGAAGTCTACCATAATGGAGTCGTTTTAGACCCTGTTCACACCTGATTTTAATGTGCACATTTTGCATGTAGACAAAAGGGCTACAGGATTCATTAAAATCATGATTCAGCAAAAGGTTGTGATTCTTATGGACATATCCAAGTGAGTGGGCTTGACAAACCACCTGTAGAAACTCTCTCTTTCTCCCTCTCTCTCGCTTTCTCTCTCTGACTCTCTCTCTCTCTCGCTTTCTCTCTCTGACTCTCTCTCTCGATCTCTCTCTCTCAAAAAAAACCCCTTCCCCTTCTTACTTTCGCACTTAATTCTCTGAGCACAAATAGTTCATCTGTATAATTTGTATTGCCTCTTATTGAATCTCTAATGGCTCATCAGTTGTAAGTCACTTTGGACAACAGCGTCTGCTAAATCAGTGGTCCTGAAACCCTGGGCTCCGGACCGGTACCCGTCCACACATGAAATCATTAATTATTTCTGTTTTAATCATTATCTGAGTCTAAACGATCTTTCATTTTGAATTTTTTTTATTTTGAAAAATGACCGTATTCTCTTGGGTAAATTTCAGTCTCTTAAGCGCCAAAATGTAACCCACAAACTAGCAAAATGAGTAACAAACAGATATTTTTGGAAAGTTTCTTTGCGAAAGGGAAATGCTTAGTGAAGAACCCACAAACTGCCAAGGAATGTATCCGCAACCCATTTGTCAACAAATCAGGTGAATCTAGTATGTCTGTGTAAGAAAAAGGTCAACTGCTGGAGATCGCAAATGACGGTGGCAGTTTACATATTGTGTCTTTTCCGCACACAAGATCGTAATTTACAATGGTGGTGCACGCCTTTAGCGCGATTGGGAGCGCAGCACACCCACTTGAAAACATCTAAACTTTTCAGAATGCCACGAGCACACCATAAGTCACGTGACGAGAACTGACCAATCAGCTTCATACTTTGTAAGGAATATACACGTTGCGGTAGAGTAATTGAATCAGACAAACACAGAACACCCAAACACTGCAGTGCTTTTTCATTTTCTCCATAAATAAAATTTGTATTAGAG
The DNA here is from genome assembly GCA_903798195.1 of Danio kyathit. Lineage (NCBI taxonomy): Eukaryota > Metazoa > Chordata > Actinopteri > Cypriniformes > Danionidae > Danio > Danio kyathit. The sequence goes on from LR812526.1 coordinate 22,881,560, forward strand.
TTGCATCAATGTTTCGTCAACTTATCATCCTCTGAGAAAATGGTTGATGGTCACCTAGCAATCTACGTACACTACTCCCCCAGGCCGTGGAAAACTTGTCAAGCGTTGACCGGTCTGCGCTGATAAAAAGGTTGCTAAATGACTAATTGTGCTAAATGACTAAATGTTGTCGGATAAACACTGCTTTGTGACCAGTAGTACATTTCCTCCGAATCGCAGATGCCACTGTTGTGTGAAAACTGTAAATTTGCCACAAAGAAGAGACACAGAAAATCAAACAGAGCACAGGATTTAACTGTCTAATCAACACAAAACTATGAAAGCATCTCACAGGAGGATTTATTGCAAACACTCAACTGAAGTTATAAGGTGAGTTTGAAATAAAAACATGTTAAATGTGGTATTTTACTGAGAATAGGTGCAAGCAGCTGTCACATCGCAGAATTATCATCTTTGATTTCAGGATCACGCCGATTAAATCATCCATGATCTTTTGCGTAGCTTGTCAGTGAACTATGGCTTTGTAAACACTGCATCATCTGAAAGCAGACATCCCAACTTTGGAAAAGTTATTTTAGGGTTGGATATAAATGATTTGCGGGAGGTTGCGGGAGTTGGGGGGTGGATAAGGGTGCACATAGTATTTGAAGAGCTGGGGGGGGCTGCGTGACGTATTCGAAGAGCGGGGGGTGCGCAATATCGTTGAAGAGTGGGCGGTGCGAGTGCGCCAAGTATTCAAAGAGAGCGAGGGGGAATGGGGGTCGTGGGGGGATTGCAGGACGTATCTGGACAGCCAGGGGGGTTGCACGACGTATTTGAAGACCGGGGTGGAGAGGGGAGATGTGGTGGGACGGGGGGGGGGGGGGGTGTTATCATTTGTTTGTGGGCATCCGGGAGACTCTATGCATAGGCAGGAGGCTTCTGGAACTTCCGGGAGACTTGGGATGTTGATTGCAGAGTCGGATATAAACCGCGGTCACACTAGCATCAGTTTTAGTGTGTATTGGCATCTTTCGTCACTTGTCACACGACGTTGTGTTTCCGGTCTGCCACATCTGCATTCGTTTGAATGGAAGTCTAAAAATTCGAAAATTGCAATGTGACCACGGCTTTACTGCCAAAATGTGCATGACAATCGGCTTTGATTAATCTTGCAGCCTTAGCAGTCAACACTAAATACAAGTGTAAACAGTGTTTGGAACTATTTGAACTTGCCCACTTCTGACCAACATGAGTCAAAAGCACATTTTGTAAATGTTCATACTACCAAAGGCCATAAATAAACAAACAAATCAACAAACAAATAATAAAATGAATACAACTAATCTCCACTTACTGATCTAATTATTCAACATAATGGTGCATGTTGTTCAAGAGAGTTAAACAGGACTTTGTCTCTTTTTGGTTTGAAGTGTTTTTTTTTTTTTTTAAATCACAATGAACTCAAACAAATCTTAACAAAAATCCACAGACCTAGCCCTAGATACTCACTGCATGAAATAAAAAAAAAATGTCAAAGCTGGACAAAAAAGACACACTGAATTACACTAACTGGGAATTAACTTTTCAAAATACAATTTTTTAACCCTTTATTGGGCGAAGTACGGCAGCACGGTGGCTCAGTGGTTAGCACTGTCGCCTCACAGCAAGAAGGTCGCTTGTTCGAGTCCCGGCTGGGCCAGTTGGCCTGTCTGTGGAGTTTGCATGTTCTCCCTGTGTTGACGTGGGTTTCCTTTGGGTGCTCCGGTTTCCCCCACAAGTCCAAAGACATGCGGTGCAGATGAATTGAATAAACTAAATTGACCATATGTATGTGTGTGTGTGAATGAGTGTGTATGGGTTTATCTTTTCAACCGCAAACTTATCCAGCATATGTTTTAAGCAGCGGATGCCCTTCCATCTGCAACCCATCACTGGGAAACACCCATACACACTCATTCACATACATACACTACAGACAATTTTAGCTTACCCAATTCACCTGTACCGCATGTCTTTGGACTTGTGGGGGAAACCGGAGCACCCAGAGGAAACCCACACGAACACGAGAAGAACATGCAAACTCCACACAGAAATGCCAACTGACCCAGCCGAGGCTCGAACCAGTGACCTTCTTACTGTGAGGCGACAGCGTTACCTACTGCGCCATCGGGTCGCCCTTATTTTAAGTCATATATGTGCAAAAGTGTAGTAATAATAGCCCCCAGTAATACTTTAAGTATGAGTATATATTTGAATGTTAAACTGTAGTTCAGAATATATTAAAATATGCTCATATGTAAATATAAGTATAATACTGAAATATGCTGAAAATCAATCAAGACAAATGCGTGACTAAAATGTAGAAAATTGTAGGTTATTCTCTAAATTTCATCTCCACTGTATAAATGTGTGTGTGTAAATGTTACTGTATGTTGGTGTTTATGTATACTGTCTGCTGTTTTCTATACAGTGGAACAATGAAGCGATGGTTAAAAAATGAAACAATCCACTCTTTCACTTTTGTACTTGCATGACTTTAGAAGAAGGAAGAATTCTTGATCTGTAAATAGCACATAACACCTATTTCAGACACATGAAAAAAAATGTGCTTTGTTCTGTGGGACTCTTACTTTTGCAATTCAACACCATTTTAATCAGTGACAATCCAATCACAGTCATTCTCATGGCAATCAGAGAGAGAATGCACAGAATGGAGAGACACAGAGAGAGAGAATGGTAGGGCTGCACACTTTCATATCTTCCAAGCGGCAGGGACTCAAATCATGTCTCTATGAAGTCTTGATTAAAACGACTTTACAGAGTCAACTGCCCTGTGCGCACAAAACACATAATTTTAACGTTACAATTTAAGTGAAGAACATCTTGCAAAGATGTCAAAGCTTTGTCAAAGGATTACAGTGAAAAGTGTTGACTCTTAGAATAAAGTATTCTTATCAGTCACATTCAAAGCAGAGCAAACAGAAGCTGAGTTTTGTATATAAAGCTATGAGTGCAGGCTAGAAGAATGCAGAAAGAAATAATGAAAGAAGAGTCATATAGATGAGTGGACATGAGGTTTGCCTGTATGTCTGTCTGCGGACTGTCTTATTTTGACTCAAATGTCAAATCAAGTTGAGCTTTATTGTCCTGTGAGGACATACAGTACAATAGAGTGAAATTATGTGTCTTGCAGGACCACAATGCTATAAACTAATCAGTGAAGAACTATATATATATATATATATATATATATATATATATATAATAACCCTATAAACATCTGGGAACTATCAGACTGTACATATGCTGTGAGTAAATGAGATTTACACAAATATTGTACATGTACAGTACATAAACAGTGCAAAACCCTATTTACTGAATAGCTTAAAAGTCTAAATAAAATGTTGTTCAAAGACTAACTCACTCAATCTGACATATTTCTATAAGAAACATAATATAACAGTATATGACAAATAAATAAATAAATAAATAAACACAAGTGGAAGCGGTGTTAGTGTGACCAGCAGGGGGCGCTCAACCTGCGGTCTATGTGAGTCTTAATACCCCAGTAAAAGTGAAGGGGACACTATTCTGTCAGTGGGCGCCGTCTTTCGAATGAGACGTTAAATCGAGGTCCTGACTCTCTGTGGTCATTAAAAATCCCACGGCACTTCTTGTAAAGTGTAGGGGTGTAACCCTGGTGTTCTGCCAAAAATTCCCTCCATCGGCCCTTACTCATCATGGCCTCCTAATCATCCCCATCCACCGAATTGGCTCTATCACTGTCTCTCCACTCCATCTATAGCTGGTGTGTGGTGAGCGCACTGGCGCTGCTGTCCTGTGGCTGCCGTCGCATCATCCAAGTGGATGCTGCACACTGGTGGTGGTGTGGAGAGACCCCCTTCATGATTGTGAAGCGCTTTGGGTGTATGTTCATACACAATAAATGCGCTATATGAAAAATACACATTACAGAAAAATGTATAAAACTTCACTTAACTAAAGATTATCTTATCAGATTTTCCTGTGGCGTGAGGTGTGTTAAGAGTGACTTAATCTGCGCAGAAGAACATTAGAAGCTCTCTGATTGCATGTTGACTATTGAACATGTTGAATATTTATGACTGGACATTCTGATGTGTGTAAGGGAACTCCAAGGATAAACGCGCATATGAGCTGGAGATTATCAAGTGCATTGAAACAATATCCAATCAGAAAGCAAGCCGACAGAAGATGGAAGCATAACAGTCATGACGCAGCACAAAGTGTTTATTTGTTTATTCATCCACCATGTTTATTTTCAAGTCTCGAGGGATTTAGTGCGATTTCCTGTGTGCACATTCAGGACTCATATTGGTGTGTGGTGTGATGACTTTGTCACCTCGCAGCACACCTCACAATATAGGAGCAAAATGGTGAAACCTTAGATTTTTTCAACCCAGGCTCATTCTGAAAAAGTACCTCTATATACATTTCTGAAGATCGACAAATACGTCCCAGGAGCTACGTTATTTTGCAGTTTTTGTTTTCGCAAATCCACAAGAGGCCACTGTGTACGCTTTTTGAGATCTCAAATTTCTGTCGCGAGTGCCATTCGCGCTTGTTGTTTTCTCGTAAACTTACCAGAGGCCTGAGAATGACTGCCTGACTGACTGACTAATCGACTGACCCACCCTCCCCCTTCCGTAAACCCAACCAATAGTATTTTAAAAAGCACAGATTGACCCGCTCACCCACTTCTTCCCATGTCCGACGACGTACATGGCGAGCTAACTGGACAAAGTAGTGACAGCCGGAAAGCCATCCATATAAAGGTAAGAGATCAGCTAGTAAGTGAAAAAAGGAACGGCATCATACCATCCTATAGTACTTCTGGCTACATAATTCACGATCTCCAGAAATGTATATAGGGTTATGTTTTCAGAATGAGCCTGTGTTGGATTTTTTTCCCCTTATGTTTTTGGTTTCTAACAATTTTAAAATCTTTTAAGATTTAAAAAATATTTTAGAGTGTACTCACACTAGGCCATCTGAACCATGCACGGGTGAATTTGACCCCCATTTCCTGGTTTGTTTGACTATTGTGAGTATTCTGTAATAAACCAGTCATGGTTTGGTTGGAAAATTGGTGAAAAAAACAAAACAAAAGAACTAAAGCCATCTATATTATACCGAGCAAAAGCACTTCTCTTTCTGTTTCCTTCTAAAAAGTCGCATCAATGACACAAGCATGCTTGGGAAGTTGAAAATGCAATGTGAGTGTGGGCTGTCAGGGCAGCGGGGAGGGAGGACAAATTGCGCCTGGGCTCAGTTTTAGGCAACTGTACCTAGTGTGAGTACACCCTTAGTGTGTATCTGATGAAACATGCACAATGGCACCACAGTGATTAACTAAATAAATATCCAATAATATTAAATGATTTACTCCTGAGCTACAAGAAAACAAACAGCCCACACAAGCCACGGCCACCCTAATCCTCACCTTCCTAAACGGTCACCCCTCAAGGGAAATTGCCCTTCTACACAGGCCGACATAAAAGCACAATTATTAATGTTACACAGACTCGCGCTTCCTCCCAAACTCTAGCACGAGCAGGAGGAAGGTGACTTTCATAGAAGAGCGGAGAAGCTGAGTCAGACAGTTCTGAGCCCCAGCAGGCCACAAGGGCGGCTTTCTCTCTCTACCCCAGCCTGAGCTCACCGTGTCTGGGTATTTTTATAAGACGGCTGCCTATGGGTCGTAATGGGCTGAAGCCAGATATCATTAGGTGTATGACTCAGGGCAGACTGATCTACTCCTGCTGTATTGAGCTGGATAAATATAATCCATCTCTTGCATCCATTAGTTATTTATACCCCAGAGCTTAATGCATTCTTTTTTTGGGAGCACATTTAGATGCCAGATCCATATCTGCAGTGGCGTGTCTGGCCGGGTTCAAACACCACCCACCCCTGCTGACCAGATCTACATCTACTACTGTAGTTATCAGATACAACAGCTGGTTTATTGGTCGGGAAAGCTCTCATTGGCCAAATGAGGCAATCAGGAGCATTAAAGGAAATGAGACTGCAGCAGTTATGCACACAGGCCGTATCTTTCGGGATGGAGATGTTTTGATGGAACGTTCCGTGAAGGTGGAAAGTTTTATAGAAGGGCACGAGGTGATGCTCAGCTTTATTTGCAGGAAGAAACAGACAGAGGGTGTGTTGAGGAGACTGTTTACGCTTGGTTTTAAAGGGATGATGAACTGAGAAATATAAATTGCTTTGATCTTTTGACATACAAGAGGTCATTGTACTAGAAAAGCATCCTGTAACTTTCTTTTTAGTTTAAAACAGCTCATACTAAAATCTATATGCCAAAACATTTCAAAATTAGGGTCACAATTTATTTTGATGGTCTGTTTGTTGAATTTAAGTTAAATTGCATCTGTACATGCCGACTAATTCTCAATAGATTATAAGTAGACTGTTAGGTTGGGGTTAGGATTAGTGTAAGTTTACATGTACTTGCAAAGTTTCTTATAGTCAGTTAAATGTCTGTTGAAGGAGCAGTATCAACAGATATTAAGTAGACAGTCTACTAATACTTAAATGGACCATCAAAATAAAGTGTTCCCGAGATTAAAATTATTATGTATGAGTCATTACATCTATTATCAAAACCCTGCCTCCACTGAAGAAGATCAACGCCTACTTCTACATCACTGCCTGTTTTGCTTTCCCCACTAATTTGTGATTGAATTACTAAGTAGGTAAATAATTAGAGAGGTAATGTCTACACTGAAAGCAAATGATAATGATGGCTCTGAAGTATTACCTTTCTTTCGCTTCCAATGTTCAGAAAGAGTTCCAGACGAAGTCTGTAAGAATTTAATTCTTTGTTCACTTCTTTTTACCATGCATTTGTTTAAAAAACAAGGCGTAAATTATCCTGGAACTTCAGTAAGACTAAAAGTAAGACAATGTTGATCTGACTACACCGGATTTAACAGTAATGCCACACCTCACAAGTGTAAGTAACTGTTTTAGTTGTTATTACAAGTCATTTGATACATACTCTGTATTTACTGTATAAGAAGTAGACTTGACAGGTTGTAGATTGTCAAATATCATGGTTTCTGCTACATTCATTCTTCCATGGAGGGGCGCCACACTAAAATTCATTCCCACCAAGGCTACACTGAAAAAAATTATGTCTGCAAAACTGATGCAAAAAATTTTATGTGTTGAATTTAAACAAACAAATGAAATTTAGTAATGTTCAGTTTAATTTGTTTGTTTGAATTCAGCCCAAATAAATTGTTTACAACCACTTAAAAAAAATGAGTAAATTCAAGGAATCACACTTGAGTCATTTTTTTTCAGTGTACATTACAGCTTCTCAATCAAAACCTTAAGTTTTTGCTGTTTTTTTTTTTTTTTTTTTTACATATAGCAGGTTATAATTGCACCAAAACGTATTAAAATGTAAGTGAATTATTACAGAGCAAACTTTTCTGTAATTGTAGTAGTGCTGTGTGTTATTATTTATCTTGCTGGAGTTTATGGTCGTATCACTTTACTTCAGGACGCATCAATACCGTTCTGTAGGTATAGTGGAGACATTCATAATTATTCCTAGCAAATCTAATAAATGTTGGAGACATACTCGTCACATAAACACACTAAATCGCACTCCCGCAGCGTTTATTTGAGAGAACACAAGAAAATCTGTGCTTGAGCAGCACATAATTGAGGACGTGCAAGAAGTTTTGTGCACGAACAGAGGAAATCGGCACACAAGCAAAGAGATTTGCATACTCGTATTACATGAATGCGATCTTGACTTGTAATACCGTGCTCACAACATTTGTCATTCAAACAACGCTATAGGTAGTTGGAAGATCTGTGTAAAAGGCCTGCCACCACAGCTGGAAAAAATCCTAAAGGAAACACTGAATATACATGTAGAAGTGGACGTCAGTGGGCACACAGCTGTCCTGTCCAACTTTGGTTAAAGTCTCTGATTCTCTTTTCTGACCAATAGGCCCGGTCTGAAATAGTTCCAGCAGCAAGACTGATACAACACTAGTTATATAAAATCACAGTTTTAATCATACTGGCATACTAATCATAGATTTCAAAAATTCACACTTAGCTGTTGCTTGATACAATTTGCAGATTTGGCATGCTGTCAGGGCTCCCGCCTGGTCATGTAACATGACAGGGGGTCGGAGATCAGGTAGGTCTCAAGAGCTCCTCCTGGTAAAGGTGGAAAGGGGGAGATTGGGTGGATAGGGGAATTCTTCAAAACGCAGATAAGAAACGTAGAATGCATAGGTTTATTTATTGGAGGTTAGAATTAATCTGATTTGTCTAGCAATGATATCTGATTGGACTAGCAATGATTATTGATGCAATACCAGACGCAATCAATCATATTACATGCTCCTCTCGAAATTGAAAAATATGCAATCTTCAGTGATCTTGCGTCCTCGTGTTCTCCTGTAACATCATCATCAACTGCCAAAGTTCAGTTTCAAAACTCAAGACCACAAGAACGGAGGACGCGTGAAAGTTCCCAGATATGTTCTTGATATCAAGTACGCATCGATGCAGACTTGAGTGGAAAACTCACTCGAGAAGTCCCAGAGATCATTGCAGCTGCATAAAATAGGTGGAAAGCACAGCATTTTATATAGATTTATGGTGAAAGAGATGGTGAAAGTAAACATTACCATGAAAATCTTAAAAAATGCATAAACACATTAAATGTGTTTATTTTCTGAAATTCGTATTAAAATGACTTTTTAGTATTGTATTGTGCAAAGTATATTTGTATGGTTTTATGCATAGTATATATATGTATATTGAAAAGGGCAAAAAAAAAAAAATCGTTGAACGAATGCTGTAATGTTTAAATAATTAAAATCCAATTAAAACGCGTGAAGGTCATGTGACCATCAGGAAAAAACGCAGCATCTCATTTCTCAGAGGACGCGTTCTACCGAGGTAAGTTGGCAAGACCGATCTCCATAAGAATGCAAGTCCATTCTCAGCATTCTTGGAATTGAGAAACAGCCTTCATTTGTCCCTTGAAAAAAGCAAGGAAACTGTAACGAGCACGACTGCGGATCGCTGGAGAACTACATGCACGTCACATTCCGCACTACAACTTCCAGAATGCCTTGCACTAATCTCCCAGCACTCCCAGCTGAACCTCATGAGGACACACACACATACACAGACACAGCTGTGGTGGATATTCTATATTGTGTTTCCCTCTGGTTGTTAATTTGTTGCTTCTATGATGCTGGTGTATTTCATGATCTTGTTTTGCTTTGTCTTAGTTTTGTTAATCTTCATTTCAGTAAATCTTCGTTATATGCTGTGTTTTGGTCTGCACTTTGTTTCTTCTTTCACCTTACACACCGAGCCATAACAGAAAAATTAAACTGAACAAAATTAACACAAAGGCATGTATAGTTATTTGTTTTTATATATATTATGAAACATTAGATATATTATCCTTAACATATGCATTATGATTTCTACAAAAATATTATGTGGCACAACTGTTTTCAACATTTATAATAATAATAATAATAATAATAATAATAATAATAATAATAAATGTTTATGAGCACCAAATTAGAGCATTAGAATAATTTATATAACATCACATCACATGAATAAATAACATTTTTAAACTTCATCATATAGAAATCAGCATTAAAATGTAATGATATTTCACAATATTACTGTTTTTACCAGTTTTTTGTTAAACAAATCCTTTGTGTGCATTATTTCAAGAACGTTTTACAAATCTCAACCACCCCCAAACAAATGGTAGCGCATGCGAATATGAATTCAATTCATTATGCATTATAATAATTTCTGACCATCAAAAGCTGCTTGCGACTGCATAAAGATGATGAATCTAATTTACAGTGGATGGTAAACCATATTCATAATTCATAAGACTCGCAAACTCCAGCCGCTTTATTTCCCAAAGCCTTTTAAATGAAAGTATACTACTTACATTGATTGCTATGATTGCTACGGATTGAATTTTAAATTGGAAAACCATAAGAGTGACTTGACTTTATTTGCGCCTATGTTATATTATGTATCGACACAATCAGTTATTCCATCAGAAATGCAGCATGCAACTTAGTCCTGGCTCAGTTTTGCTGGAAAGGAGGCCTCAAAACGTCCAGGTGGACTAGTTTTGGAGGCTTTCAGATAAGCGTGACGCCCTGCTCAGAGTCACCCGGTGTCATCATCCGTCAGTGCAAAAGAGTGTGTGTGTGTGTTTTTGAAGGGTCACTCTCTTCCCTCTCCCTCGTTCTCGCTCTCACTGGATTTGACAGGTAAAGGAAACGGAGCACCAGAGCATGACAGCTAACAATGACCCTCTTCTCCCATTACACACACACATACACACACATTCCACCCTGCGCTGGTCAAAAGCTTCCTTTTTCATCTAGAGCAAACACTTAAGGCCAGTTTAATGCGTCTACAGGCAGCCTTCCATCCAGGCTCATAAGAATGTGGGTAGGGAGATGCGTACTTTCTGCGCATGATTAAACGTGTGTGTGTGTGTGTGTGTGTGTGTGTTTGGGCACCTGCTGTCAAGAGTGGATGTGATGCTGACAGGTCAGTAATGTAGGATTAGGCTGGAGGGATTTCTGCTTGCTGCTGCTCTGCGGAGATGTCCTTGGAAAAGGACGCGGTCCACTGCGGAGTGACTTCGCTACTTCCATTCGCCTTCCCCACAATGCATTTAATAGAGCGAATAGAACGGAGGCAGGATGTTTGCATGGGGGGATTCTTTACCTGCGGTTTTATCTAAACGGGCAGTCAAAAGAAACACTTCCTCGCACGTTCTTAAGTCAGCGATGAAAGTGAAAGAGAGTGGGTGGAAGAGAAAAGAAACGTCTCGCTTTATTTTATTTTTTTTTATGCATCTCCGTCGATGCAAAGACACAAAAGGAAGCCATTACTGCTTACCATTTGTTGAATTCTCTGGTGCCAGAAAACTGACAGGTCCATTTCTCTCGGCGTTCAGAAAGAAAGCGCAAGAGACAGCCATCGCATAGGACACCTAATTACCTCACATTGTGAGGGACAATACAGCCGGCGATAAGCCACCCTACTTAGGAGAGGGCCGTGCGGCTGGTGTGTGAGTGTGCGTGTGTAGGAGGACACGTGTGCGGCGGACAGACGTGAACCGCATGATCTCTGCATCCGTCTCGGTCCGAGCAATGAAAGTCGCTGAAATGACTAACGTCTTCAGTGGCCAAAAATTAATGATTTTTTCTAGCCAGGGTTAATGGACGTGTCAAACACAGAAAATGAGTTGTTTGAAAGTAAATTACTGTAATCTATATTTAGGCAACTCGGTTAGCCTCATCAAGAGAGCTTCAACAACACCAGCGAGACTTTACTAACCCCTCCATCTCCTTCCGGCGCACAAGCAGACCGAGATAATAGGCATATGAGAATATCACATTTTCTTATTGTCATAACTGCTGAAGCTTTTAGAATGATTACAGTAGTATCACGATGTTGACATGAGGGTTACTTTAATAACAAAAAGAAGATTTTTGTATTGCTGTATTGTAATTTATGTGTTCAGAGTACAAAAATGCTGAAAGAGATTAATCCTTTATGCATATGATCACACCAATGTGATTAGAACATTAGAACAGATGCTTAATTTAATAGAGCTTTCCCGATATGAATAGTGCTGAGCCAAAGAAAAACACGTATGGGACTTTTGATAAATCAAACAAATGTGTTTATCTTAAGTTTTAGACACCTAAATACACATAAATTGTAGTAAAACGCATGTTGATTTCTATGGAGAGGGCAATAATAATTATTTTTAAACATAATCTGACAATGTGTTTTAATCACATCAGATACGCACTTTTTAGGTTACTAGAACGTTTGCCTCTACTTATTTGCCTCTTTCTTTAATTTACAGTATTTTAGGAGTAGTTGATGAAATAACATGTTGTAAATCCAGCAGCACTAATCTCTCTATGTCACGTTTGTAGGTTGTGCGCACTTCTGACTGTCTGTTTGGTCACATGGTTTTGTTTTGGTGTTCCACGTGTGTCTGTTACGTCAGTGTTGTGTCACGTGCTATCCCGATTAGCCTGCCAGCTGCGACTTGTCATCTAGGCTATATATGGGGAGCGCGTCTCTTGTATCGTGTCAGTTCGTTGTTGTTTTGATGCGCTCTCTGTTTGTGTTCAGGATTGGTGTGGATTCCGTCTGAGACTCTGATCTGCTTCCCTTTTCCTGCCTGTTCCCTATTCCTCGTTGCAGCTGGCTACATATAACCTTTTGTTTGTTTAATTATTGTTTTGAAGCTTGTTCCTTGCCATTATTGACTTGGTCAATAAAGTATTATTTTACTTGCACCTTGGATCTTCTGGGAGCACCAGGAGGTGCTCCTAAGAGACGCGCTCCCCAGATATAGCCTAGATGACGAGTCGCAGCTGGCAGGCTAATCGGGATAGCACGAGACACAACACTGACGTAACAAACACACGTGGAACACCAAAACAAAACAAAACAAAACCATGTGACCAAACAGACAGTCAGAAGTGTGCACAACCAACAAACGTGACACTCTCCTGCTCTGTTTAGGTTACTAGAATGTTTACCTCTACTTACTTAGCACTTAAAGTACAGTATTTTGGGAGAAGTTGATGAAACAACATGTTGTAAATCCAGCAGCACTAATCTCTCCAGTGCACAGTTTAGGTTACTAAGGTGTTTACCTCTACTTACTTGACACTTACTGTACAGTATTTTGGAAGTAGTTTATAAAATAACATATTGTAAATCCAGTAGCACTAACCTCTTCAGTGCACAGTTTAGATTAGAATGTTTACCTCTACTTATTTGATAATTACAGTACAGTATTTTGTGAGTCGTTGATGAAATAACGTTGTAAAAAATGTTGTAAATTACTGCACAGTATTTTGGGAGAAGTTGATGAAATAACATGTTGTAAATCCATTAGCACTAATCTTTCCAGTGCATAGTTTAGGTTACTAGAACGTTAACCTCTACTTACTTGGCCCTTACAGTACAGTATTTGGGAGTAGTTGATAAAATAGCATGTTATACAAATGTAAATTACAGCACAGTATTTTGGGAGCAGTTGATAAAATAACATGTTGTAAATCCAGTAGCACTAATCTCTCCAGTGCAGTGTTTAGGTTACTAGTATGTTTACCTCTACTTACTTGTCACTTACTGTGCAGTATTTTGTGAGTAGTTGATGAAATAACATGTTGTACAAATGTAAATTACAGTACAGTATTTTGGGAGTAGTAGATGAAATAGCATGTAGTAAATCCAGCAGCACTAATCTCTCCACTACAGTGCAGACTAACATGGCAACTCCCATCACTGTTCTTAGATCTAATATGATCATTATTAAGCTGCTTAAATGGCAAAATGCATGTTCTTACACATATTTGAGAATTGGAATTTTAGATATTACACAACATAATTGGGAAGTTTGTCAATATTTGTAGAAAAGGGGAAAATATATATAAAAAATAAATTATTGTGATGCGTTTGTAAGGAAACTTTAAAGTGAAGGTTTCTAAATAACAGCCTTATTAAAAAACTCATGCAGGAGTATTTCAAACGTAGCATTAAAAAGTTTTTGAAAGCGTTACATTGCAAAAACATTCTTAAATATTAAAGCTAACACTTTTCCCTAAGGTTACATTAGTAAATGCTGTTAAATGCATTAGGTAAAATCAACAGCAAGAAATAACTACATTTGTTCCAGAAAATGTTAGTAAAAATATACAACGTTTTATTAAAACGGTTACAACTTTTTTATTTTGATGAGTTAAATAACACAAGGTAATAACATCACCTACTATTTAATAAGCTTAACAAACATTTGTAATTGTCATTTTAATTTAATTATTGAACCAAACCAAAAAATAATCAAAAGATTTTCAACGAATATCATAGGCATGTCATCCTTTTAAGACTTGATGTTGTGATGAACACAACAAAAAGAATTAGCATTCTTAAAAGGCACTCTAAAAGTTTAGGTAAAACTATAACATCTGCACACTATGAATCATTTATTAAGCATTAGAAAATAGTTAATTCATCATTTGTTAAGCATTAACTCTACTAGTTTACAAATACAGCTACAAATGCTGCAATCTTAACTTAAAAGCACATGTGTAATAAATATTGTATCATACACGAGTCTAGAAGAGTCCCAAACATGTAGCCATTTGATCAGATGATCATATGTAGGAAAACAGTGAACAATTCATGACAGCAGTACAGTTCGGGCCCATCCCAAGTACGAGAAAGACACTTCTACACACACACACACACACACACACACACACACACACACACACACACACACACACACACACACACACACACACACACAAACACACAAAGCTTGATGAATGTGTTTTGTAGCGGCTTTGTTTATGTCCTGAAGTCTTGAAATATGAGGTTACAAAACTCATTCTTTCAGAAAAAAAAGAAAGAAAAACAGCTAAGAGGAGGGAGATGAAGACGCAAACTCCATAGGGGGAGCTATTGATGTGCACAAATGCCATTGCAGCACTAAAAGAGAGTGTGGGACGTATCCCAAATCTGGCTGAAGCTTAAAAAAAAGAGGATCGGACTAGAAAACAGAGTGAGAGAAACATGCAGGTTTGTGTGAAGAATGACTCAGACTATTTTAAGCAAACAGAAAAAAAGCTGCTGTGTGCTAACAAGATCTGTTATCCCAAAATGGGCTCACTGAACACATTCAAAATAACAATGAACAACAAACGTTTGCAATCTGTCTCGTCAATTGACACTTGAGCGGTGATGGATTTGCAATTCTACGTATGTCAAGCATTTTAAAACATCTAGAAAATCTGTTTGTCTTATCGCATTTTGCGTTTACAGATCAGTAGGGTTGAAAGTTTAATCATCTGCTCTCAGCAAAGGAGAAGCTTACAGGGTTCCTATACAAAATAAAAGCTTGATGAAATTAAATAGGACATAAATAATAGTAATTTTACGTTTACAGCAAAATAACACTTACTGTACACTGTATTTTACAGTGAAATATTACACTTAAATACAGCGGGACATTGTAAGTATAGCCTGTAAATGAAACTTATTTTTTTAGGCAAGGCAAGCTTCTTTATATAGCACATTTCATACAACATTTCAATTGTAATTCAAAGTACTTTACATAAACAGGAATAAAGGTATAAGAAAATAAAACAACAAAGGATAAAACTGATTAAAAACAGATTCAATGTGTTAAACAGGTTTTAAAAGAATGAAAAATAAAAGAAAGACATAATAGTGTGATCTGTCGGACATAGCAGAGTGCTCATTTGGTAAAGGCACAGCTAAACAGATGTGTTTTAAGTCTTCATTTGAACGTGCCTAATGTTGGAGGACATCTGATCATTTCTGGAAGCTGATTCCAGCAGCGAGGGGCGAAGTAGCTGAAGGCGGATTCATCCTGCTTTGAATGAACTCTTGAAATTTCTAATTTACTTGATCCTAATGATCTGAGGGATCTGTTAGATTTGTATTCAGTGAGCATATCTGTAATGTATTGAGGTCCTAGGCCATTTAGTGATTTATAGACAAGTAGTAATACTTTAAAATCTATTCTGAATGTAACCGTGAGCCAGTTTAAAGACCTGAGGACAGGTGTCATGGGCTCTGATATTCTAGTTCTGGTCAGAATTCTGGATGCAGAGTTCTAGAGGAGCTGCAACTGTCTGACTTTCTTTTTGGGAAGGCCAGTAAGGAGTCCAATATACAGTAATCCACCCTGCTGGTGGTAAAAGCTTGAACAGTTTTCTTTAAGTCCTCACTGAAAACAAAGCATCTAAGGGACGTTAGATTACAGAAATGTTCAGCCGAATTGAATTACTGTGAATTTCTGTAATTTTACGTATTTTATTTTATGGTAAATTTCTGTAATTTAACAGCCGTTAGTTTACTCCAGCTGCCAAATAAAAAAAAAAACAGATTTCTTTTTACAGTGTACTTTTGTAACTAATTTAGTGTAACCATAATTTCGTGTAATTTTAAGTCTTTGTGAATTACCTTTGATTTAACATTAATACTTAATTGTTCCATGGTGCAATACAATACATTTACATAACAGCATCGCTCTCCCACATTTTTAGCTATTAATACTGCCCTTATTTCCGTTTTTGGTATGAGATTGCAGAAGGATGGTTTGACTAGAAATGCAGTTTTTTACCATCATACTGATAATCACCATCATAACTTTTAGTCATTTAGCAGAACTACAGTTCAAAACCACTAATTATATCGAAAGCAAATTGCACAAGAAAAAGTGAAATATCAACTTAATAATACAACAGTATTATTTCATTTATATATTTACTTTTGCTGCTATTTTATTATTGTTTATTATTTTATATTATTTGTTATTTTATATTTTACATAATATATTTAATTATTTATTATTACCCCACACCTTCAAAACACCTAATTTTGGTTAATGAATAAATAAATAAATAAATAAATAAATAAATAAATAAATAAATAAATAAATAAATAATAATAATTCTAAGTTTAAGCAAGTATTAATATTTAGAACTTACTATTTATTTTATTTAGGAACAACATCAACTGTATTATTACTATATCATGATATATTATTATATCAATAATAATAATAATAATAATAATAATAATAATAATATATTTCTGATCATTGGTGTTTACATTAAATGCATGAAATACATTAATTATTAATATTATATTTAATTATTATTTTTATTATTAGTATTATTAACATATTGACATACAATCACAAAGAATTTAACAAAAGTACCATTAATACTAATAATTATATATTATATATATAAATGAGATCTCTAAATGAGAAGAAAAAGGTCTCAAATGTTTCATTATATGGACCCTTCTTAACATTCTACATGCTCTTTTCTGCTTGCTTCACCTTCCAGTTTACATTTCCACAGGAATACACTTCTCCTCCTCCTGCTCCTCTCTCCTTCTGTCTCATTTCTTCCACATGCACGTGCCCTGTTCTTATCACCCTATCCACACGGCACAGGGGCGAGTCTTGCCCACCACACACGGGCGGGCACACAGATACCAGCTGACTGACAGACAGCAAACACACAGACTTGTAGAGCTGCTTAGACTGTGGACTGTTAGCTGCTGTGGTGAGTGAGTTTGACGGTGGTGAGATTGGAACACGGAGGGCAGTGCCAGGAGACGCCAACACACACATAAAACACACAAACAGACACAGCACACATACTGAGGGCACGACTGAAGCCAGTGGATGCAAAGAGAAGAGAAGAGAAGAGAAGAGAAGAGAAGAGAAGAGAAGAGAAGAGAAGAGAAGAGAAGAGAAGAGAAGAGAAGAGAAGATAACTGAACAATAGTCAATAGTCTTTAAATTCACTTTTGTTCAATATAAAATATAAACGCATAAAAATAAACAAAGACAAACAAACAAATAACTAATAATATTGACCCAAATATTTCACTGACTGTATACCAAATACACTCACTGGCCACTTTATTAGGTACAGCTTACTAGTGCCGGGTTGGACCCTCTTTTGCCTTCAGAACTGCCTTAATGCTTCGTGGCATAGATTCAACAAGGTACTGGAAATATTCCTCAGAGATTTTGGTCCATACTGACATGATAGCATCACGCAGTTGCTGCAGATTTGTCGGCTGCACATGCATGATGCAAATCTCCCATTCCACCACATCCCAAAGGTGCTCTATTGGATTGAGTTCTGGTGACTGTGGAGGCCTTTAGAGTACAGTGAACTTATTATCATGTTCAAGAAATCAGTCTGAGATGATTTGCGCTTTATGACATGGATTAATGCTTTCATGTTGTTGACGCCAAATTCTTACCCTACCATCCGAATGTCGCAGCAGAAATCGAGATTTTCTTCCCCATTCTGATACTCGGTTTGAGCTGCAGCAGATCGTCTTGACCATGGCTGTTTCTCAATATGCGTTCTTCAGCGGTCTTGCATCATTATGTTCTCGTGTAACGTCATCATCAGCTGCCAAAGTTCAGTTCCAATACTCAAGACCGCAAGAACGGAGAACGCGTGAAACAATGTGGATTGTGCCGGATGTGTTCTTGATATCGAATGCAGACTTGAGCACTAAACTCGCTCTAGAAGTCCCAGAAATCATTGCGACATGAGGTGGGAAGCGCAGCATTTTATATAGATTTATTATTAAAGTTCAGAGATATAACTTAATTGTCTCAGGAGTTTCCCTAATTGAAACGGGGAAAGTAAACATTACCATGGACAACTTAATAAAGGAATAAACATATTAAGGGTGTTTATTTGCTGAAATTCGTATTAAAATTTGTATTGTGCAAAGTATATTTGTAAAGTCTTTACGCATAGTATATATTTTGAAAAGGGGAAAAACAATAAATCTTTGTATGACTGCTGTAATCTTTAAATAATTATCAATTTAAAACACGTGAAGGTCACGTGACCATCAGGAAGAACGCAGCATATCATTTCTCACAGGACGCGTTCTCTGTTCTAGTGGTCTCCCGAGTTTGTTCTTCCGAGGACACCTGGCAAGACCGCTCTCCACAAGAACACAAGTCCATTCTCTGTGTTCTTGGAATTGAGACACAGCCCATGTCTACATGCCTAAATGCATTCAGTTTCTGCAATGTGATTGGCTGATTAGAAATTTTCATTAACGAGCAGTTGGACAGGTGTACCTAATAAAGTGACCGGTAAATGTATATTTATTGGAGAAGCTGAATAAATAAGCGAATACATAAATAAAAGAAAATAAATAAATAAACTTAAAATGACTAAACTTAACAATTTTGAGTAATTTTCAAATAACGCACTCACACACACCCGTACAAATATATTTATGGGGACTTCCCATAGACGTAATGATTTTATACTATACAAACTGTATATTCCTCACAGGAAACATTTTCCATGTTACATTTCCAAAATAGGGTGGCGCAGTGGGTAGCGCTGTCGCCTCACAGCAAGAAGGTCGCTAGTTCGAGCCTATTGGGCCAGTTGGCATTTCTGTGTGGGGTTTGCGTGTTGCTGGATAAGTTGGCGGTTCATTCCGTTGTGGTGACTCCTGATTAATAAAGTGACTGAGCCAAAAAGAAAATAAATGAATGAATGAATTTTCAAAATAATATGTGATTTACGAACCTGTTTCCTCATGGGGGGCAAACAAATGTCCCCACAAGGTCAAAATTTACTAGCATTGATATACTTGTGGGGACATTAGGAATACAAGTACACACACACACAAACACACACACACTGTAATAATACTAATAATAATGCCAAAAATGTCAAGATGAGTACAGAAAACTAAGAAATGAATAATCAATTATTATAATTCTCAGCAAAATTGAGTGAATATTTTCAAAGTTCGCACAAAACAAAAAAGCTAAATAAAAGAAACAACCCCAATTGCAAGTTAGGTGCATTTCCATCAAGTTTTTTTGAATGGCTGATAGTAATATTGGTAACCTAGTAACCAGAAAGACACCTTCTGCTGAGACAGCTGATTAGTTATACTGGATTAATGTTTGCTATGGCAGAAATGATTGCTCAGATATGTTTTCATCTACTATTATTTGCATTAATTCCTCTTTACCCAAGTCAAAACCCAATCAAATGGCGTTCCATCACTCATTTCTGATGTGATACTTCAAAATGCACTGAAAACAGCAAGTGAAAAGATGTGAGAGGAGGTCTAATAAGAACTCTACAGCTCTCTCTCTCTTTCACTCACTCACACACACACACACACACACACTTTCCTAAACAGTTGCAAACTGTACACCTCTGAAGCAGCTTCTAAACCTCTGACAAATGAAGGCGTAAATGTGTTCATGCTCTGATAAGAACTAGTTGTGTGAAGTTGAAGAGCAGGAGATGGTGAGTGTGTGATTGCGCGGGGTCTGTGCCCGTCTGTCTGTCTGCTGGCATTCACAGTGCCACAGCCTCCATTCCAGCACAAGTCCCAAAGCTGACACTGAAGATCACTAGACCAACGGCACACTTAACATGCAGACCATGCTAACACACACACAAGCACACACACACACACATGCACACACATCTGAATATAAGGCTACATGACAGAGAGGCTCTTACATAAGCACAACAGTCAGCACTGCACTATTCTGATCTCTAGAACACACAGTTTTGTGCACACCATTGTCGTGTTCGTTTCAAAATACACTTCAATTATTCATGCTAACAGAGCCAAACTGGTAACATTTTTGTACTAACTAGATTTCATATGAACTATTTTTATTATTATATATTATTTTATGATTTAGAATTTTTTTAATATTGTAAAAAAAATTACTGAATTAATATTAATCTATTATAAATAGCATTATTATTTTCTATGGAGATAGATCTTTATTAAATTATCATATTATTTTAATATAAATGTAGTTTATTTAGCTTATTATTTAGTTTGTACATAACATAGTTTACTTATTTTTTCAGTGCTTCTGTCATTTTTTTACTTATTTTTTTATGACTGCTTATGTTTTATTTTTATTTACTTTATTAGTTAAGTTTTTTTATTATTATGGCATTAAATATATTTATTCATATTTTGCAAGTATTTTAACTAAATTATTATAAAGTATTTTAAAATATAAAACATATATAATATAATATAAATGATAAATAACAGAGTATATATTATAATAATGAAAACATATTACCTTGAAAAGTATGACTCAAAGTGTGTGTGTGTGTGTGTGTGTGTGTGTGTGTGTGTGTGTGTGTGTGTGTGTGTGTATATATATATATATATATATATATATATATATATATATATATATATATATATATATATATATATATATATATATATATATATATATATATATATATATATATATATATATATATGAGCAATATCACACGAGTAGCAGTGCAATATGGCTGTATATCGGCACTGGTGAGAGGTGTGTGTTGGCTCAAGGCTGCAGGCCGAGTGCCTTACGGTGCATTTACACAAGGCTTCAGCGCCAACGCTTGACCGAGGGTGTGTCTGAAGTTGAGGCTGACACGATCATAATAGCAGCGTCAGCAAATGAAATTAGTCCGCAATCGGCTACTGTCTGACTGTCTGGCGCTTGAAAAGTTGAGAAATTTCCATCTTCTGCAGCAAGCAACGCAGCAGGAGCAGCACCAACAGATCCACAATTCAGTTCGGCAACGCTCAACGTCACCCATTCAAAGTGAATGGGAAGCGCTGACGCTGATGCACCATGTGAATGGGGCGTTAGTGTCCCACCAGTGACGATAGACAGCCATATCGAACTGCTACGGGTGTGATATTGCGTTTATACAACAGTTCGACGGCATAATCGTGTATATAAAAAAGAAAATCAAATACGAAGAGTCTCAAAAAACCTTTGTAAGAGGAACTACCATTCATTCACATCTGCAGTTGACGTCAGAACAGCAGAAACCATTGCTACTTCACAAACGTCACTTTAGAGCCATATTTGAATGATTCTATAGCGTAATATTTAAAGTGATGACAAAACAGGTAATTATTGCTCATGTTTTAAGATTATAAGGCATGAAATGTCATCAGTCTACAGAGATTTTATTACTCTGTTGCAATTGGGATGTCACAATAATTAACCCCAAAAAAGCTAAAGCAAAGCAAACACTACCAGTTTCTGTGGTTTAAATACAGCAATACAAAATACAAAAGAGAGAGATCGACTTAGAATGCCACTTACCTGATTTATTACAATTTGTCCAGCTGTAGTTTGAAATTTACATAGGGAAAACACTCAGTTTTTCTCCCTCTAAGCACTTATTATGCAATCTCTGTCGCCAGCTTGTGGCAGAACATCAACCGTCACTTTCTTTGGTCTGCTCAGACAGGCTGATGGTGGCCGATGTACTGAATCTCCGAAATTATAAATATTTTAAAATAGGCACTATCCTTATAAATAAACTACATAGTTGCAATCTAAACAACTACATTCTCAACTAAAAAAGCCTCAAAAGTACAGCAATATTTGCCAAACTGCAGTGTCATCTGCTTGTCGCTGTATGTGGGCGGAGTAATACACAAGAGTGAAGGCTGAAGAGGCTGTACGAGTGCTGTTATTGCAGAATATCACATGATTATCAGCCAATCAGATTAAAATTTTTATATAAAATATAATCCTAAAACGTATTCATTTAAATGTAATGGTATTTAAAATATGACATACTAGCTTTTTAATTAAATGTAACATTTCAATAGCATATTGCTTAATAAATAGACTAAATATATTTTATTTTTATATTATCTGATTTAAAAGTGACATAATATTAATCATTAAATAATATTTTATTACATAAATTACAATAGACTACCCACCTGTTAACACCAGGTATAAACACCCTAGCACATGCAAACTCCTACACAAATAACTGGAGTTTTTCAGATATGAAAAGAAATAAGAAATCTTGAATAAGCTCTCAGTTGAATAAGTTGACATTTCCTACAAGGCTACAGAGCATTTCCATTTGTTCTTGTTTTGTATATCTGCATGTCTGGCTGTCAGAGATCTGACCGGCCTGTTAATGAGCCCTGAATGCCACTATTTGTGTTTCCAGTATTTCATGTGCAGTCTGTTCTCTAGCTTTACATCCAGTAAACACAGTTGAA
This sequence comes from Danio kyathit, assembly GCA_903798195.1. NCBI lineage: Eukaryota > Metazoa > Chordata > Actinopteri > Cypriniformes > Danionidae > Danio > Danio kyathit. The sequence goes on from LR812526.1 coordinate 22,904,300, forward strand.
TGTGTGCGAACTGCTCTTCTTCTGCCCGCTGTTTGTGCCCTGCATCTGTCTGTTCACAGACATACACATATAAAGAGACCCGAACCACACATCTGTCACTTCTGCTCTTTCAGCTCCCTGTAGCACAACAATACTGCTGATAGTATAGAGTATGCACTCAAAGATTTCAACACACAGGCTGTGCTTTAGTTTTTTATACTGTAAAATATCTACAGTGTGTATATACACAACGCACTATCATCTATTTCTTTCTCTAGTATAACCCCATGACATCTTTTGCCCTCAAATGTCCAACTTTTCTGCTTATATAATTTACTTGCTGAGCTTAGTTCAGACTCTTAAAAACCTCTATGTAGAAAATGAATGGGGGAAAACATATAGAGCCACTAAGCGGTCTCTTGCTGAGCCTCCATTTAACTAGTTTTATGTGAATTCTGCAATTGTACTCAAGAAAATCTTAATAGAATACTTTGATATGCTTGATTTTTTTTAAAGATGTTAACGTTTTTTGCATGTTTATAGCTACACACGACTCGATACAAAGGCAATCTCACAGCAATTTGTAACTTTTGGATACAGTGGCTAATTTGTATGAATTTGTACAATCGCTTTTGTAAATTTGAGCACAATTCCCCAATAACAGTCAGGTTTAAGTAGGTTAAGGTCAGGTTTGGGTGCATGCCTCCTTATAAAATTGTTTGATTTTCATCCAGTTAGAATTAGACACTGAGTACGTTTTATCGACACCAATAATCCGATTTTAATACAATTAAGACAATACTCTGATTAAGACTCTACCATGTAAACAGTGATTCTTGATTACCTTAATCCGACTAAAGTCATAATCGAACTAAACAGAAATTGAATTAAGACTTGTGGAGCATGAGGATTTTAGTGCATTAGAGAAACGTATGTAAACACCTTAATCAAACCATCAAAGTCATGAAGGACTTTTCGACGCTTTTTGCAACAGGATATTTCATACACACAGCTGTTTGACACTATTCTCTGCACATACTTAGTCAGAAAGTACCAAAGACACCAGCATCACCAGTCCTTACTTTAAACTCGCGTCCAATACCTCAGTTTATCATACCTTAGAATGAAATGCTCATGAATAAAAGTGAAACTGCCAGTTAAAGTAAAACAGCAGTTGACAAATTAAAAATGAAACACCTAAAATGACATGAAACTCCGGAGGAAATGTGGATAGTGTGGTGACGCAATGACGTTAATCAAACTTTGTGCTATAACATGTAAAACAGGATCATGAAAAGAAACATTTAAATAGCAACTCATGTAAACACCTTCATCATATTATTGTCTTAATCAGATCAAGGCAAATAATTCAATTACTGATGTCCATGTAAACGTAGTCACTGACAATACATAAAATTGTTGTTTCGTCATGAGATTAGTATGAAAATATGTACTGTCATTTTAAAAATTCACACTTTTGGAAGATCCTTTAAAATTCATTAGCAGTATTAAAAAAAAAACAGTATGCTCACCTAATCTTTTAGGTGTATACAGTATGTTTTACAGGTCAAAGTTCACAACACAAGCTTATTGAAAATACATGCTTCAGCCTACATTTTTGTGAAACCACAACTTTTGTTTCACTTCACACCAATGATTTTTACAGGGACATATTATTGACAAATAAAGGATTGTTATTATTATTTGTGCAAAACACATACCACTGAACACATTAACATATCTATAATTTGTAATTATGCGGCACGGTGACTCAGTGGTTAGCACTGTTGCCTTACAGCAAGAAAGTCGCTGGTTCAAGTCCCGGCTAGGTCAGTAGGCATTTCTGAGTTTGCATGTTCTCCCTTGTTGATGTGGGTTTCCTCCGGGTGCCCTGGTTTCCTCCACAGTCCAAATACATGGGCTATAGGTGAATTGAATAAACTAAATTGACCATAGTGTATGACTTTGTGTGAAAATGTGAGTGTTTCCCAGTACTGGGTTGCGGCTGGAAGGGCATGTAAAAAAAAAAAAGGCTGTGTAAAACATATGCTGGAATAGTTGGCGGTTCCGTCCACACTGAAAAAAGATGATTCCTTGGATTTACAAAAATTTACAAAAACAATTTATTTGGGCTAAATTTAAACAAACAAATTAAGTCAAACATTACTAAATTTTATTTGTTTGTATACATTTAACACATATAAATTGTTTGCAACAATTTCGCAGACATCATTTGTTTCAGTGCACTGTGGCGAGCTCTGAAATAGAGACTAAGCTTAAGGAAAATGAATGAATGAACGATTTATAATTGAATATGTTTGCTTCACTGATCTATCTCCAGATAGACAATTTTTTTTTAGTGTGGTCATTTTGCATGGTAGTTCACTTTGTACGATGTTGTACACTGAAAAAAAAAAAAGATTCAAAGATGATTCCTTGGATTTACTAAATATTTTTTAATTTTAAACAACTAATTTGGGCTGAATTTAAACAAACAAATTGAGAACATTACTAAATTTAATTTGTTTGTTTAAATTCAACATATATAGATTGTTTGCAACAATTATGCAAAACAGATTTTTTTTTCACTGTACGTGTCCACAAAAGAGGTAAAAGTAATGTAAAATCAAGATAAAACTACAGTCGCTGTGCACTTTTCTCTTACATGTGCTTTTGAAAAGACTATTGGTTATTAGACTATTAGTCCCACCTTGTCTTAGACATGTACAAGTATATCTATCTGAAACATACAACATAACATGCCCTAAGAAATTTCAAAGATTTGCATAAAATGCAGACAGCATCCTCTAGTGGATTTGTCATCTGAAACGTGCAAAAAACGTACCAAGAGAAACGTATTTGACAATTCGCAAAAAGCAGAAAACAAATATAGGCTGAGACATGTTTTAACAATTAACCTGGGTTGCTTTATTTTTAGATGAATATATTTTACACTAAATGACAATGGAATGTCCTTATGCCCATATATTGACATCCTATTTTCCCAAAAAATGTTAGCCACATTAAAGTAGACTTGCACTTTTTTTCTACAAATCAAATAACTTTTTTTTTAATTGAATGTGTATTTAAACAAAACTGATTTATTAAACAGATATATTTATCAAAATAATAGTTTAGTCACCAAAATATTTAGAATTTGAAAGATAATACAATCAAATTCAAGTAAAATATTGCAAAAAAAACAATTACAACCTACAAAATTTCAACAAAATTTTTTACATTTTTTTGCTTCTCTTGATTTTTCCTCTCTTTTAAAATTAGTATTCAATATTTTTCTATAACATAAATGGGGGTGTACTAGTTTTTGGACCGTTATCGCAAGTTATTTTGTTAGATAAGCTCCAGATTTGGCTTCAGTACTGACTAATCTAATGTATATGCACAAATGTAATATTGTATAGCTTCCTATTAAAAATATGAATTTAAAAGATAGATTTGTAAGGGGTGTACTTATATATGCTGAGCACTGTATATATATGATCAAATTACCCAGCATTCAAATACAACAGCAAAGAAGGTGACTGTTCACCAGCTATTCCTCCCTAAAGAGTGGAGAGAGAGAAGGAAAAAAAGCAGTGTAGTGTTTGGCTGGATATATGTGTGTGTGTGTGTGTGTGTGTGTGTGTGTGTGTGTGTGTGTGTGTGTGTGTGTGTGTGTGTGTGTGTGTGTGTGTGTGTGTGTGTGTACAGGCTGCTGGATCAGCACAATATGAGCAGCCTTTTTTTTTCTCTCTGTCTCTCTCTCTTTCTCCCTCTCTCTCTCGGGAACTCAAGGGCAAGCACTCAGCTGTCACCTCCTCCGCCCCTCTCCCTCCATCCCATTCTAAACAGAGAACAGTCACCTTACCATACCACACACGGGACGCTCTCCCATGAAACCAACATACAACATACACACATTAAAATACCAGCAGAATGTGACCGCATGAACCCTGGTGTGTGAGGTTAAAGAAAAAAGTGTGTCACATACTAAACATGAACCAAAGTCACCTATAGGACATGTGGAGCACAGTCACCTATAATGCGTATATATAGAACAGCGGTAACCTTTAGTGACTCCTTTACCTGTAGAATATATAAAATGCAAAGAACACAGTCACCTTGGAACTACTGTAGCACTGCTAATGCAGACACCTTACTTATATAATACAAAAAAAAAATGGTATCAGTTATTGTACATCATATCCAATGGTGGCGGTGTCATGCAGGGTGACCTGCTGAGCTTCATATAAAATTATTTGAGGCAATTATTGCGAAATTATTTTCTAATTATTACTTGTAGTTTGAATTAGCTCAAATTATTTGACAGGTCACGTGGAATATTTATACGTGCATGCAAAAATTGATTCGTCACACTGTACTATGTAGGTGAGTGGAAATAAATAAGGTGATTTTAAATGTGTGGAAAAAGAAAATGAAAAGGTGAGCCCAAAAATCTAAATATCAGTTATATATTATAGGAAATACTGTGAAAAACTCCTCGCTCTGTTAAACAATTTGGAAAATATTTAAAAAAAGAAAAAGAAAATTCATAGGAGGGTTGAATAATTTTGACATTTTGTGAGTGCATCAACTATGTAAAAACAACAACCACATGTTTTTATTTTTACTGGGATGGCCTTCATGAGAGACTACCTGTGCAATGATTCAGTGGATTTTGATCTTTGAGCTGTTGTGTGCACACACTTTATAGAGATATATGAATACAAGTTTTTTTTTTACATACAGTATGCTTTAAATTTAAGTGTGATTTTATAAGTTACAGAACCCAATGTCTGGGTCTAGGAGATAAAAAAATATATGTAATAAAGTCTATTGTTTGTGGAATATTTTTACAGCACATCAACACAAAATAAGGCCGCAAATTATAGGGAAAACCCCATTTTAGGCAGCAAAATTCAGAAAAAAAAAAGTCCTGCAAAATCCTGGAGGGACTGACATATGTATGACATACAGTATGTGGACCTGGTAACAGAACGTTTTTGATCATTTGTACAGTATTCACATCCCCCCCACCCCCACCCCCCATTATAGCACAAGAAATAATTTTGGAAGTGAAAAACACTTAACATAGTCTAAAAATAAAATAAAATAAAATAAAATAAAATAAAATAAAATTAATGAAATAAAGTAAAATAACATGAAATAAAAAATACAAAAAAGAAAAGAAAAGAAAGGAAAAAGTAAGGAAAAGAAAAGAAAAAATAAAGTCAAGTAAAAAAAAAATGAAATAAAATAAAGCAAAATAAAATAAAATTAAATAAAAAATACAAAAATAAAACAAAACAAAATAAAATAAATAAATAAAATAAAATAAAATAAGGAGAATTCTCCAAAGTACTGATCTTGGAAATTCAAACTTATTAATTACATCTTATCTACGAATATATAGAAATTTTTAGGATTTAGAAATAATTTAAATAAAGAATATAACACAATAAATAAATATATTTATATTTTAGTAAACTAATAAATAATAATAAATTTGGTTGGTTAGTTGGTTGGTTGGCTGTCTGGTTGATTGATTGATTGATTGATTGATTGATTGATTGATTGATTGATTGATTGATTGATTGATTGATTGATTGATTGATTGGCAGTGATGTAAAGTAACGAAATACAAATACTCAAATTACTGTAACTGAGTAGTTTTTCTCAGAAATTGTAATTTACTAAGTAGTTTTAAAAATGTCTACTTTTACTTTCACTTGAGTACATTTTTAGTGCAGTATTGGTACTTTTACTCCATTTTTTTCCTTCAACCTGCAGTCACTATATATTTTTACTTATCTATGGGGGTTGGAGTCAAAAAATCTGTTCTGTGACTCCGGTCCAATCAAACCGAACAAGGAAAATAAATCGCATAATACTAAACAACATGGGCACTTTATAAATGCAGCAAACCATTTGGAAGCATCAAAAGTGTGCAAGAAGATGTCCAAAAGCTTTACATGCAATGATGGAAAAACTGTTTAGACTGCGTGTCACTGTTTAGAAGGCAAAGGAAGTTTCCTGTATGATGACTGAAATCCCCAAATGGCCTTAAACAATCAGTAAATGCACTACAGAATGTTACGTTTTCACACACACTCACTAATTAAATGTAAACGCTTCAACCTTTCACAGTGTAATACTAGTACTCTTTAATAGAGTACTTTTAAAAAAGTACTTAAATGGTTACTTTTTAACTCATACTTTGAGTAATATTTACAAAGAAAGAAAGAAAGAAAGAAAGAAAGAAAGAAAGAAAGAAAGAAAGAAAGAAAGAAAGAAAGAAAGAAAGAAAGAAAGAAAGAAAGAAAGAAAGAAAGAAAGAAAGAAAGAAAGAAAGAAAGAAAACAAAACAAAACAAAACAAATGATGAAAATGCATAATAAACAAGCATTTTATATAGATGTTGAATTAAAAGGACATGGCCGTGTTGTTTATCACCTTCTCACCATCTATACAGCACTGGTATGCATGAGTACACAGGCGAATGTATGAAGCAGACGCCAAACACTTCTCACTCCACACTTCAACACACTTAACACCTCTTCAACTTTGCACAGCTACTAAACTCCTTATACAGCACTCACCTCATTTTCAAATCTGTAGCTCTCTAGGCGATCAGGTTTTTTTCAGACTCTTTACACATGCAATGATGTTACCAAAACTGTCTCGAGCATCTGATCTGATTACAAACGCAGCAACAGTTACACTCAAATGTTCACCGAGTTAAAGAATAATTTCTAAAAACATTCACTAACCATCAAAACTATGACAAAAACTATTTTTTGGAGTCTGTGTCTGCGTAATCAGGAGCGGAGACAAGGCCTTTAAAATCCCACCCTACCTCTACAGACCCAATCACAATCCCACAATTGTGACGCCTCACAGCATTTTTTAAACATTAACAAAATAAAAACAAACTTACAATTGAACATGCATCAGTGTGATAATAACTACCTAAAGTGATAGACGTGTAATCTAATTGTTTTTTTAAATGCCTAACGTTGCAATTTATTTGTACTGAAAGGACAGGATTTTTAAATAGCCATGGGCGAAAATATTTTGCCTTTACTTTTCAAGCTATGTGCTGCACAGTGGGCTTAAACATCAAAACTATATACACAGCATTTGTGCTTGAATAGACAAACACACACACAACACTATATGCTTTGCTTTTGCAAGTTTTGTACTGTGTAAATTAAAATTGGTTCCTTTCAAGGAAAGCCTGTTCACATGACAGCAACATTTGCAACGCCTCTGGTCATTTCATCCAATCCAAAATCCTATCTAAATGAATGGGGAGTCTTATAAAGAATGACAATTGGCTGTTGCGACTGGAAGGCGGGACTTGATTTGTTACGTGAGCCATACTGAGCATTGCACATTCACCTATTTTACATGACACAAGTTAATTGTCTTTGCATTTCTATAGTCTTTGATGTATCAGTACATTGTATTTATGTATTAGGTCTCAAAGCTGATTTATACCTCTGCGTTGAGTGATCGGCGTGACCCACGGAGCCTGCCTTGCGCGTAGTCATGCAATTTTGTGTTGCTCTGCAATAACACTTCTGAAACGCTAGCTGGCAGGGTTTTTTATGTTCCTCTGTTTCTTGTTTCTTTATGGGTGTTTAGTTTTTTCTGAACACTGCCTTAATGTACAAGCTCATTCTGAAGTGGGGACCGGTGGATACGGAGCATACTAGTGCGCTTGATGCAGAAGTATAAATCAGCCTTTAAAGCAACAGCAAACTAATACACCTGATGTCTCTGTCAATAGTGTAAATCAGTCAACAAAAGATTACTTTTACTGAAAGAATTGCTATAAATATAGACTTATCTCTTATTTTATACAACTAAGAATCTACTTGAAAGAGAGTGAACAGTGTTGTATAACACAAAGTATAAATATTATCAGCCGGTATTTTTTTATTGAGTAGCCTTAGTAAAAGATTTTGAATGATTGATACATTTATTTTGGAAAGTTACATAATTCAATCGAATTTAAAGTAGATTCATTTGAATAAAATCTTGTGATATGTAGTTGACTAGAGACAGCATTTAATCAGAAGAAAATTGAACTTTTCTACTGTACAGAAAGTGAAAACAGTACACAAAAAGAGTAGTATGATATCACAGTATTTATTAAACAGTGGACAAAAAGTACCATATTTCATTCATACTAATCTTTTTTCAATATATATATATATATATATATATATATATATATATATATATATATATATATATATATAGGAAAAAATATGTCTTATGTAAAAAGAAGAGATAAGTAAAAGAAGAAATAAGTTTAAGTAATAGAAGAATGATGTTTGTGGTAATGGGGTGGGAAAACAATAAGCTTGTGCTTCATCCCGCTCCATTTTCGACCATGTTAAAATGTATTTTTTTTGTTGTTGAAGATATTTTATGTATGATATTTCTGTTCTAAAATAAATAAATCAAATCAAATTAAAGGTTGTGAAGTTCAAATTCAAACATTGGACAAAACTGTGTATATGTATAGTGTGTCCACGGTGATATTGGAGTGATATAAACCCAACAAGTCTCTTTTTTTAATTTCCTGACATGGAAAAAAAGGACCCAAATGCCAGTGATTTTGAGGCCTACTGCAACCTGACGTAGGAGTGCCATTTCCCCCATACTTAATTGATTGACAGACGCCAATGGCATGTACACACATGTCCACAGAATGCTTTTTTTTTTTTTTTTTTGCAAATAAACTGGGATTAAAATATTTGTACCAACTCTTTGTGATTTTTATAAGTGTTATAAGTTTAAAACATTTTTAAAACAGAGCATGTTTGTAATAAAGACAATAAAATCTAATTCGGAGACGCCATCTCCGACGTACAGTTATGCTCACAAAAATAATTAAATAATGGTTTTAACAAAAAATATTTTAAACCAAACATTTATAAATATTTAAACCATTAAATAATCTAAACGAAAGAGCATCAACTCACCTGATTAAGCAAAAATATCAGCTAAATTAATTTGGCCAACTTAATCATACACACAGCCAGGCTATCCTAAAGCTAGGCTTACGAATTACATGAAATTGAAAGGTCATCAATTTAAATTCAATCAAAATTAAATTTTAGGGGCTCGAGGCGACTTTAAACGCTGAAATCATGAACACTGCATACTGACCCAGTTGATAGGTCAGCAGCAGGTGCTCTGAAGCGTACCCCCACTCCAAATAACCACAAAAATAAGAAAGGCAAAATAACAAAGTTGCAGGTTCACAACCTACCCGGCAACTAAATTAAATAGGGCAAATACTCACACTTGGGATGCAAGCGGTCACTCACACGAAAGCATCCAGACGATTCACAAAATGAACGGGGTGGCCACACTACTTTCCTCCCACACTGAACAGCTGAAAAGTTTGAAAAATCTGAAGTTTTTGGACGAGCCCCCAATTAATGTTACGACCACGGTCACAACATCAAAATGGAGGAAACACAAATGGATCGGCCTAGGGGTTTTATTAACAAAACAAACGTTAACAAAATGTGGGGAGAAAAAACAACAAACTAAGGCTGGACACAGAATGGAGCACAACTCCGCATCTGGATGGCCGCTCATGTTCCCCGTCACTGAAGTGCTGCAGAATGAGCTCTTATAACGCCGGCGGTCAATGATCCACAGGTGTGACGGAGTCTACTCAAATCAAAAACAAAGACAGCAACAAAACACTAGAGGGCGACAAAGTAACATAAATAAATAATTACATGGACATGTAACAACCGCTATAATCACTACGATCGCATGGTGTCAGTAAACGCACATAATAAACGTACTTGGTATTTTTGACTAATGAGCTGTATTTCAGCTTCATCCGAGTCTGTCTCTGTCACTGACTGCTGTTTATCTGACATGATGCATGATGAGGAGCAGACACGTGGGAATGGTGGACGGGGAGAAGCAACTCATTTTCATTTAAAGCCACAGGCTACAAAAACAGCTACAGTATACTCAGACACCAAAATGGGAATGTTCTGGAGGCTATAATAAATAATCTGATGGGTATTTTGAGCTAAAACTTTCCAGACACATTCTGGGGACAGCAAAGGCTTATCTTACATCTTGTAAAAGGGGTAAATAGGTGCACTTTAAACAATATTGAAACGTTATTAACTTATTCAAATAAGTAACATTTGTTGTCATATCATTTTTTGTAGTGCAGTATGCAAATTCAGACGCATCTTGTGACTAAATCTAAACCAAAATCTGAGGTCAAAATGAGCCCTAATTATAGTCCAAAGCAAGTCTCAAATAAAACAGAATGACCACATCAAACAATCCCAAGCAGTCTCTTAGCAACCCCATCCAACACCATAATCAAAACAGTCTCCTAGCAACCAGTCCAACACTGTCACCGAATGCCACCGGCAGTGTTACTCCATCCGCCTATAGCATCAGCATCATCTTTATCATCGCCATCACACAGTCTGAATCCCATGGCAGCAAACACTGGGCTTCTGCTAGCTAACACACAGTGCGCTCTGAGCTCTCCCTCCCACAGATCAGAGACAGCGCTCCCAAGAGAGCCCAGGCAGGCCGGAAACAAATATGTTCCCTGACTCCGGACTTTCTGACACAATACGCCACTGCTACAGAGTTTGGCAGCAGCGACACGGGAGCTTGCGGAGTGTGTGAAAATGCGTGTGTGATTGTTCCTGCAATATGCCGTGCTGCTCAGAGACTGAAATACTGACAGCGCTTTCATCTCTACGTGTTTATTAGCTCTCGGCGCGACGGGCACTGTGCCTTTGCCTAAATGAATAAGGATTCACTTTGGATTTTAAAGCACCGCCGTAATTTCTGACGCTGCGAGCATCAAGGCTGTGATACTAACAGCCTTTAGATGGGAGCCCACTGGAGATTTATTTTTTGGTTATTAAAAGTTACACCAAATTACACAAACTGCGACGAACCAAATGGCACTTGCGTTGTAATTCAGAGTTGATATACAATAAAGACTCATTTCAAAACCGATTAAATAAACAGTTAGGTTTTTTGCTAGAAAACAATCTTGCTGAAATTAATTGCAGCATACATAAACACACACGCGCGCACACACACTCATTCAGTTCTCCTGTAATCATCTTTCCCTGCGGGAGGCCTGTAGAAATAGAGCTGATTGACTATAGGAGCAAGCAGGGCTACTTTAACAAGTGGTTATGTCCTACTGAAGAGAGAAAAAGCACGTTTGAGCTCTCTTTAATATATCAACTGGTTTTTCAAGACAGCAACAACATTTAGACTTTTTTTTTTTGAGGAAAAAAAGGCGTTAGTAATCTCACAAGCATCCGTTTCAGCTCATATTTGCCAGTGTAATAAAGTCTGGTGTTAAAACAGACCTTAATAAAAGCTTGAAAATCAACTGTTTCCAGTATTAATTATTCTGAGCATGCTCATTCGCATAGCCTTATTCACTTAAAATGCAATTAAATTGCAAGAGCTAATCACTCATGTCTCTTTTCACACTGAAAATGGATATCAATCTAACCTACCAGTATTCATAATTTTGTAGCTTTTTCTATAGGTTTACTTGTAAAACAAAATGTTTAAAGTCTGCGGTGCGCATTTTAAAAAAAAAATGTTTTTTGACAGCTACACTCAAAAAAATAACTCATTGGATGAACTCAATTTAATTGAGGGCAGGATTTCTATTCAATAAAATTGTTTAGCACCAATTAAAAAAACCTATTTACACAATTAAATGCAATTGAGTTGGTCCAACATAATTTAATCAAATAAAAGTTTAAATACATTTGTATTTTTAAGGTCTGATAATATCATGCATGTCTATTATGTGTCGCACATTTCCAAGTCTCTTGGTTTTATTTAAAGTTATTCTAAATGAACTAAAAGAGCCATGATTACGCATATTTCATACATATACATATACAGTTGATTGAGACTGATCTAAGAACTCATTTTAAGACAGTTATTGCTCACTGAGCAAAGCAACAAAATGCATGGGTGCTTCTGCAAGGTGGTAATCTCAAAACTCAAAGCATTACATGGAAATCTTCTAAATCGTCAACCTAAAGTGAAGATTAAACTATAACAAGTCTTTCTATTATCTTTAAACACCTAAGATTACTTTTATTGTCAACATTTCCCTCTCTTAATTCAATCCCATGCAAAGCATGCTGGGGACTACAAATCCCCTAACCAGGTAAATGGACCAACACAAAACACTTAAGTTAACTTAATAGTTTACAGTGGTTAGAACATAAAATAAATAAATTGGCCGAAGAAATTACAAGAATTGTGTTGTTTCAGCTCATTTTAATCAGGTAGTTTGAACAAACAGCAGTATTTTTTTTTAAATGTATTTTATAACAGTAATGCCAAACTGAGTGTTTATTAGCAGTCATTGCTCTGGTGTTAATATGATGTCTTGCTAACTCAAGAAACACTTCAAAAAGGAAATCATATGTCTTTTACAATGTAAATGTATTTACGGTCACTTCAAAGTGTTTCTTCCTTAAATAACTTATTCTTTTAAAAATCATACTGACCACAAACAATTAAATGGCAGTTGAATTCTGAAATAGATTAAAAATCTGCATGTGTTTTTGCTTATCCAAAAATAACTATTTTGTTTTTTACATTACATTGTACATTGTTCATCTTGGGAAACATATACATGAAAACAGTTTTTTTCATTCATTCATTTTCTTTTCGGCTTAGTCCCTTTATTAATCTGGGGTCGCCACAGTGGAATGAACTTATCCAGCATATGTTTTACGCTGTGAATGCACTTCCAGCTGCAACCCATCACTGGGAAACACCCAAACACTACGGACAATTTAGCTTACCCAATTCACCTGTATCGCATGTCTTTGGACTGTAGGGGAAACCAGAGCACCCGGAGGAACACGGGGAGAACATGCAAACTCAACACAGAAATGCCAACTGACCCAGCCGAGGCTTGAACCAGCCACCTTCTTGCTGTGAAGCAATCGTGCTACCCACTGCGCCACTGTGATGCCCAGACCTAATATTAATATTTTCTATTTTATTTCAGTGTTTTTTAGCAGTCATTGCGCAGGTGTTAATATGATGTCTTGCTAACTCAAAAAACATTACTTGAAAACACTTGTGCTGCCTAAGATTTATTTGTGGAAATCACATGTTTTTGTATATGTAAAAGTCATGTAAAAGTCTTTACGCCCACTTCAAAGTGCCCATTCTGTATAAAAGTTTTCATTTCTTTCCTAAATAACTTTATATCTCTTAAAACTCTTACTGACCTCAAACATTTGAAACAGATAACAATTCTACACAGGTTTTTGCTTAATCAAAAATAACTATTTAGTTTTTTACATTGCGTTGTTTATCTTAGGGAACACATACATGAAAACAGTTTAAGGACAAAAAAAAAAAAAAAGAGTTTTAGAACTGCAAAATTGTCAGTACAACCCCTATTCACATGGATCTTTCAGCTGAAAATGTACTGAGATCACTAAAATGTAAATGCACTCTCCATTCATTCTCCTAAGGAATTAATGTAAAACCTGAGACAAAGTTGCAATTTAACGAGCCTCCTCTGAGCAATAAAATGCTCCTTTGGGGTGTTAATTACAGAAGCGTTTTATCGTTCCATCAGTTATTTCCATCAAGAGAGAAGCTTCGGACCACTTTTTTTCGCATCCTACAGAGTTGAGACTCACAGATTCCCTCCGTTTCTGCGCGAGCGATAAGAAAAGGACGCTGATGCCACGTGAAGGTCGTGCGTCTGCAGCAGGAAGCGGGCTGAGGCAGCAGGGTGGTTCGCTCCCCTAATCTAATCTAAACGGGAAGAGGCTTCTGAGGGAGATGTAATTTCAGAGGCCCAAAAACAGCAGCTTCAAATGCAGCTGATCACATTAGCTTGCCATCACTAAATAGGATTTCTCTACTGTAACAGCAGAGCGTACCCATTACAAATGACTTAAGCTCAGAGACCAGTAACTCAATAGGGAAAAAAAATCAATATATATCAGAAATAATTACCACCCCTCCTCTCCCCCGTCCAAAAAAAAAAAAAAAAAAAACCTGTTATTCCACCCACCAAACATCTCCTCCAGCCTCGCCACCTCCCAAGCTTTCAGATCTGTCATTAATCACGCTGAGATTTCTGGGTTGGATAAGATAATTAAGACAGGAGAGGAAAGACAGAGAGGCGAGGTGTGGATTTTAAGGTTAGAGAAACGAGGCGTGTTTGAATGGCAGAGATAAGTACAGCAGTTAGAAGGTGACAGTCAGGGGAAAGAGAAAGAGAAGGAGAAAAAGAACAAGAGAAAGAGAGAGAGACTGTCTCACCTCTGCTGAGTGTGATCCATCAAACAAGGGAAAAAACACAGGAATTCATCATAGCAGAGCATTCGGACTGTGCAAATCAACATTATGTGAAATCACCCGTCGGCAAGAGGAGGAGGAGGAGGTATAAAATGAAAAACAAATAAATCAAAAGTGGAGAAAGAAACACTGGCAGACTTTTATCTGTTTCTTTGTTTGTCTCAAGTTGTTTTTCAGGAAACGCAAGAGACAAAATGAGAGGCTAAGTGAAAGTGATTCGCATGTACAGGTTGAACGTGTATGAAATCCGTGCAACTATAAGAAATGCATGCATTTTTCTGTTGCATCCATGTGTGTGTGTGTGTGTTTTACTTCAGCTAAAAGGTGTTTCGATCACTCTCTGCCAGTTCCACCTGATTTCATCTACTTCTGCTGGAACAAACAGCCAGTTTTGGAGGCAGCTAGCGTTGGACTGGGAATGAAGAGGCTCATATTGAGACAGAAACAGGCGAAAAGACAAAGCGTAGTGGAGAGAAAACTGCCGGCATCTGCTACTTCATTAGCTGGTGAGGTTAAAGAAGTATTGCTTCAGCCTGCCTGACAGAGAATGAAGAAATATCCACCTGGAGTCAAACACAATGGAGAAGATGGGCCATTCGTCACTCTGAGAGGCTGGGAGTGTGGATGAGAGAGCCACTGCAGATGAGCCAAGAGCAGACGATGGAACACACACACACACACACACACACACACAGACACACTAAACGGCATGTCTATGTTGATTGTTACTCTCAGCTTGAGTTTGAGGTGTTCAGGTGGTTCACGGTAAAGGACTGTTCACTTTAACCTTATTTAGAGACCTTATCGGAAAGTAAAAGTGATCCAAACCATGGCAGGCGGAGGGAGAAGGGCAAAGAGGAGAAACAAAAAGAGATGGATGGTCAAACTGAAAGTGAAAAAAGTCTAAATTTGTAATAAATGATATACAGTTAGGTCCATAAATATTGGGACATCGACACGATTCTAACATTTGTGTCTCTATACACCAACACAATGGATTTGAAATTAAACGGACAAGATGTGGTTTAACTGCAGACTGTCAGGTTTAATTTGAGGATATTTACATCCAAATCAGGTGAACACTGTAGGAATTACAACAGTTTGCATATGTGCCTCCCACTTGTTAAGGGTCCAAAAGTAATTGGACAATTGGCTTCTAAGCTGTTCCATGGCCAGGTGAGTTTTATTCCCTCATTATCGCAAAGTACAATGAGCAGATAAAAAACAGGGGTTCATTTCAAGTGTGCCATTTGCATTTAGAATCTGCTGTCAACTCTCAATATGAGATCCAAAGTGCTGTCACTATGAGGCAAGCAAGCCATCATTAGGTTGAAAAAACAAAACAAACCCATCAGAGAGATAGAAAAAGCATTAGGCATGGTCAAAACAACTGTTTGAAACATTCTTAAAAAGAAAGAACGCACCAGTGAGCTTAGCAACACCAAAAGACCCTGAAGACCACGTAAAACAACTGTACTGGATGACCAAAGAATTCTTTCCCTGGTGAGGAAAAAACCCTTCACAACAGTTGGCCAGATCAAGAACACTCTCCAGGAGGCAGGTGTATGTGTGTCACAGTCAACAATCAAGAGAAGACTACACTAGAGTGAATACAGAGGGTTCACCAGAAGATGTAAACCACTGGTGAGCCTCAAAAACAGGAAGGCCAGATTAGAGTTCTAAGAAAGCCCTCACAGTGCTGGAACAACATCCTATTGACAGATGAGATCAAGATCAACTTGTACCAGAGAGATGGAAAGAGAAGAGTATGGAGAAGAAAAGGAACTGCTCATGATCCTAAGCAGTGAAGCATGGTGGTAGTATTAACATGACGTGGGCATGCATGGCTGTCAATGGAACTGGTTCTCTTGTATTTATAGATGATGTGACTGCTGACAAAAGCAGCAGGATGAATTCTGAATTGTTTCACACAATATTTTCTGCTCATGTTACGCCAAATGCTTCAGAACTCATTGGACGGTGCTTCAACGTATAGATTGAGAATGACCTAAAGCATACTGCAAAAGCAACCAAAGAGTTTTTGAAGGGAAAGAAGTGAAATGATATGCAATGGCCAAGTCAATCACCTGATCTGAATCCGATTGAGCTTGCATTTCACTTGCTGAAAACAAAACTGAAGGGAAAATGCCCCAAGAACAAGCAGAAACTGAAGACAGTTGCTGTAGAGGCCTGGCAGAGCACCACCAGGAATGAAACCCAACTTCTGGTGATGTCTATGCGTTCCAGACTTCAGGCTGTAATTGACTGCAAAGGATTTGTAACCAAGTATTAAAAAGTAAAAGTTTGATTTATGATTATTATTCTGTCCAATTACTTTTGGACCCTTAACAAGTGGGAGGCACATATGCAAACTATTGTAACTCCTACAGTGTTCACCTGATTTGGATGTAAATACCCTCAAATTAAACCTGACAGTCTGCAGTTAAAGCACATCTGGTTCGTTTCATTTCAAATGGATTGTGTTAGTGTATAGAGCCAAAATTGTTAGAATTGTGTCGATGTCCAAATATTTATGGACCTAACTGTATATATAAATAATGATATAAATATAAAAATGTATCAGTTTTTACTTACACTATTATATCACTTATATAGCATTTTTTTCAAATCTGACATAAATATATCCCACAGGTGTTTATTAAAATCAATAGCTTTGCATCTTAAACAGCTCTGTAAACTAGCCAGAAGCCTAAAGGCGACAGCTGGCAATTCCACTTTAAGTCCTTGTGTTTAACTAACTTAACCTCTCAGAGCGTTAGGGGTCAGAGGTGAAACTCAATCATAAACCAAATGGATTTCTTGTTTGAAGTTGTTTATCAATTCAAATAAGGCGAGTCACAGTGGACGAAAATAATTGATCTGAACTGAATTCCTTAAAGCAAAGGTGACAAAACACAACCTTTGTAAGAGTCCAGCTGGGCTACAGGGGAAACTTGAGGGAGGAATTGCAATTGCTAAAAGTTAAATATTAAAAATTTATATTACAGCAAATTATCCGGCCACTTCATTAGGTACACCTGCTTCTTGTTAATGCAAATAGTCACATGACAGCAACTCAATGCATTTAGGAATGTAGACATGGGAGATGTTTACACCTGGTCTCTTCATTACATCTGATAGCTATATGATCAAGGGCAAGTGTAAATGCCATCCAAAACGCATTCGTTGTCAGATTAGGTTTAATATAATTATTGCCCTTTTTACAGACAACCGTGGTGTATTTCATGAACTGTAAAGGGTTGTTCTGCTACTACTAATGTGTATTTTGCCATTTGAAACCTAAACTAAGTCTCTTGTGATTGATAACACTGGTCATTTGTGATTTATGACAACCGTGGTGTGCGTCTCTCTCTGACCACTGGTGTAGTGAACTCATCAAGGGTTAATGAGCAGCCGCCGACTGAACTGTGAAGGCTGAGTTGGTTTATCTCTGTTTGCAGAGTTTTTTCATTTTACTTTGTTATAATCAACAGACATGTGCAGAAGAGGGGTTTGGGTACTTGAGCACCTGCCCTTTTTTTCTCTCAGAGAGAAAGTTCCCCCAAAATGAAAGAGTCCCTCATTTGCGCACGGATCCCTTATCCGCAACACCCCAACACTCTTCACAATCAACCCGTGTCCCAATCGTTAACTAGATTGGTTAACAAGCATGTCGCTCAAAGATTATGTAAGTCACATGAAATCTTACATAACCGTTCACACTGCGGTCGCATTGCAAAACATCAGATCTGTATCTGATTTAATACCACATATGAAAGTGGCACTAATCTGAATTAAAAGCTGTTCACACTGCAGGCAAATGTGGCCCAAATCTGATTTTTTTCCCCACATGTGACTCAGGTAATGACAGTGTGAACAGCCCAAACCGCATGGAATCTATTTTCAGTTCAGATTTGTGCCACTTTCATATGTAGTATTAAATCAGAAACAGATCTGATGTTTTGCAATGCGACCGCAGTGTGAACGGTTATGTCGGATTTCATGTGACTTTCACATAATCTTCGAGCGACATGCGTCATCATTCTGTGCTGCAAACATCATCTACTCCTCAGCAGCATAGTAGAACGGCACACAGGGCAAATACTTTACCACAGAAAGTTGGTTGTTCATTTTTCACCAAAACTGGTGCTTGTTAACCAATTTGGTTAACGATTGGGGCACGGGTTGATCGCGAAGCTGAAGAGCGTCGTGGGTGTTGTGGACAGGGGATCCATGTGCAAAGAAGGGGGAACTTTCCCTCCGAGAGAAAAAAAGGCAGGTGCTCGAGCACCCAAACTCCCCTTCTGCACGTGTCTGTTGTTTATAACAAAGTAAAATAAAATAACTCTGCAAACAGAGATAAACTAACTCTGCCTTCACAGTTCAGTCTGCGGCTGCTCATTTACTCTTGTGGTCAGAGCGCCACGCGCCGCGCTTGTCATAAATCACTAATGACCAGTGTTTTTAATCACAAGTGACTTATTTTAGATTTTAAATGGCGAAATACACATTAGTAGTAGCAGAACAACCCTTTACAGTTCATGAAATACACCACGGTTGTCTGTGGAAAGGGCAATAATCATATAAGCATGATCTGACAATGTACTTCATACAGTATACACATTGTGTGCATAATTAGACATTTTGTGCTGTCCGGAACTGTACTTTTGCGCATGCGGGTCAGTTTAGGACCATGATCTGTTCACACTGCAAATCAGATATTGGCCACATCTATAAGAGCAGTGTGAACAGCCATGTAAAAAAAATCAGATCTAAGAAAAAATCAGATTTGAGCACTAAGCCTCGCAGTGTGAATGTAGCCTACGTGCATCTGGATGTTGAAGCCACATATGTTAATTTTACTCCTCCCAAAATGTAAAAATAAAAAAAATAAATAAGCATGCCTGTTTGGGATATTTTACATAGTCAGATATAACAGCACTAATGCAAAATGAAACAGGCATGCCACAGAATGTGTTTAGTTGTATTTTATTTAGTTTCATTTTGTTTTTGATAAGTCATTAGTCTTTAAATGATAAAATTGGTATGTTTTATTAATATCAACTGGAATAATATCAGAATTAGGAAAGGAGGAATTTTTTTTATTTTAAAATATATAGCATTTTGTTTGTTTACAAAGGCAGAGTGTATTGTTTTTGAGAGGGAAGGATATACAAAAAATAATGCAAATCCTTTACAGTTTTTAATGATGTTTTGTTTGTAACTGTATGACAAAAACAGATGCTTCATTTATCCTATGATGACAGTAATCGTGGAGCCAGCCTTGTGGGTTTGCTGATGTTTAACTGGAACATGAGTGAAGTACAATGCCTCCTGTAGCCTACTGTATATATACATTCATTTGTATGTTGAATGAGATATCATTGAAACTGCATACAGCAAGTGATTTGAAGAACAGATATATATTCGTCTAGCAGAGACACATTTATGAGGCCAAATGCAACCATTTTTACAAACTGAACAGCTATCCGATCAGAGAAAATGAATGAAGTGACCAGACATAAACAGCCCTTTAGTCAGACAATCTGCTGAAGTTCAAACAGCGCATTAGAATGAGAATGAAAAATGACTTTAAGTAAGCATTTTACAGATACTAGCACAAAAAAAGAGAAAATATGTAGTTCTGTGGGGTGCTACTGTATGTTGAATCCAGATGTCAATAGATAAAGACTAGACTGATTCAAGATGAAAGAAAGGCAACAGTAACTCCAATAACAACCATGGTCTGCAACAGAACATCTCTGAACACATTAAACCTTGAAGCAGATGAGCTACATAAACAAAAGAGCACAATGGTGCCACTCCAGTCAACATGAGAACAGGAAACTGAGACTACAGTTTGAACAGACTCACCAAAATTGGACAATACAATATTGGAGGCATGTTCCCAGGTCTGATGAGTCTCAATTTTTGTAGTGACATTCATGTGGTAGTTCCAGAACTTACCATAAATAACGCCTGGATGCCTGGATTCATTATTTCCTTTACATTAACATTAGTTATTAAAGCATAAAGTTGACTGTGCAAATCTCCAGAATAGCATGTGTTTGGGAACACTCCACATACACATAAATGCTTAACAAATTACAAAACCGTTTAACTTTCTCCAGTCAGAACTAACACATGGCTGAATTTATCGATTCAAAATGTTTGCTTCATCAGAACCCCCCTATGAAAGACCTCGATGTGCACGTCTGTCGCTGCTTTAACGCGAGGAAGAGCGTCCCACGGTTCACATTCCCTTCAGAAAGGCTGATTTGTTACATAATAAAGTGATGAGTGAGGAGGAAGATGGAGGCTCAGTGTGGTGGCACTGCGATCAGAGCTGCTTTACGGGTTATTAAGATGTACCTGGGTGTGACAGGGCATCAATAACTTCAGCGCTGGCAGAGATAGCCCGCTGAGAGGCAGATGGCATACATGACTGGATATCAGTGATTATGCAGCATAATTAAAGGCAATCATAATTTCACAAAGTTTCGCTCGCACTTTTGCAAGAGGCTGCAGCAGGCGCAATTAAGACGTTATGCTGCAGCCCGTGCGCAACCAGCATCGGGAGAAGAAAGACGGTGATCAGGAAGGAGAAAAAGTAAAAAGCGGAATCTAATAGATATAAATTCTTTGGCATTAAAGGCATAAATGAGAAGCGAAAAATGTAAATGATGCTTATGTGTGTATTCTCATCATTATATTGCTAGGGTGTATTGGTTTGGACATGATTGAATGTGACAGCAAGAAAACATCTGTTAAATGAGTTGTTCTCACCGATTGTTGCATACAGTACAGTCTGACCAGTGTGTATTGATTGATGTTTAATATTTCTTCTGTACACACCGTTCAGTAATTTACAGAAGAAATGTATTCAAAAACTTAATTAAAAGGATAGTTCACCCAAAATTTTAATTTACGTATGTTTTATTTGTTCCAAAACTGTTTGACTTTCTTTTGAACACAATGAAGGATATTTTGAAGTATATATATATATATGAAGTATATATTTGAAGTATATATATATATATATATATATATGCTTGTTCAAACCACACAAGGGTGAATAAATTGTGAATTAATTTGTGAACTATCCCTTTAAATACCAAAAAATGTATGTAGTACATCTCCATAGATTCTCCCCAAAGAAATAAATACAATGTAAAATATTAAAAATCCTGGTCACACTTTATCTTAATGGCCTGTTTGTTGAATATAAGTTACATTGCATCAACATACCAACTAATTCTCATTAGATTATAAGTAGACTGTTAGGTTGGGGTTAGGGTTGACATGTACTTGCAAAGTTTTTTATAGTCAGTTTTATTTGTTCCAAAACTGTTTGACTTTCTTTTGAACAAAATGAAGGATATTTTGAAGTAAGCTGTAAATATGTAACCATTGACTTTCATAGTATTTTTTTTCTACTACACTCAAAAATATATATATATTTGCTTGTTCAAACTACTTAACTAAAATGAGCTTAAACAACACAATTCTTGAGATTTCATTGGAACAACTTATATTTTTATGTGCACTCCACATACATTTGTTAAAAGTGTTAAGTTAACTTAATTGATTTGTGTTGTGTCAACATGAATGAATTATGTGGAACCCTGCATTTTTTTTAAATATCTTCTTTTTTGTTGAACAGAAAAACAGAAACTCTTAAAGGTTTTAAACCACACAAGGCTGAATAAATTGTGAATTAATTTGTGAACTATCCCTTTAAATGCCAAAAATGTATGTAGTACATCTCCATAGATTCTCCCCAGAGCAAAATAAATACTATGTCAAATATTAAATATCCTGGTCACACTTTATCTTGATGGCCCGTTTGTTGAATATAAGTTACATTGCATCAACATACCAACTAATTCTCATTAGATTATAAGTAGACTGTTAGGTTGGGGTTAGGGTTGACATGTACTTGCAAAGTTTTTTATAGTCAGTTTTATTTGTTCCAAAACTGTTTGACTTTCTTTTGAACAAAATGAAGGATATTTTGAAGTAAGCTGTAAATATGTAACCATTGACTTTCATAGTATTTTTTTTCTACTACACTCAAAAATATATATATATTTGCTTGTTCAAACTACTTAACTAAAATGAGCTTAAACAACACAATTCTTGAGATTTCATTGGAACAACTTATATTTTTATGTGCACTCCACATACATTTGTTAAAAGTGTTAAGTTAACTTAATTGATTTGTGTTGTGTCAACATGAATGAATTATGTGGAACCCTGCATTTTTTTTAAATATCTTCTTTTTTGTTGAACAGAAAAACAGAAACTCTTAAAGGTTTTAAACCACACAAGGCTGAATAAATTGTGAATTAATTTGTGAACTATCCCTTTAAATGCCAAAAATGTATGTAGTACATCTCCATAGATTCTCCCCAGAGCAAAATAAATACTATGTCAAATATTAAATATCCTGGTCACACTTTATCTTGATGGCCCGTTGTTGAATATAAGTTACATTGCATCAACATACCAACTAATTCTCATTAGATTATAAGTAGACTGTTAGGTTGGGGTTAGGGTTGACATGTACTTGCAAAGTTTTTTATAGTCAGTTTTATTTGTTCCAAAACTGTTTGACTTTCTTTTGAACAAAATGAAGGATATTTTGAAGTAAGCTGTAAATATGTAACCATTGACTTTCATAGTATTTTTTTTCTACTACACTCAAAAATATATATATATTTGCTTGTTCAAACTACTTAACTAAAATGAGCTTAAACAACACAATTCTTGAGATTTCATTGGAACAACTTATATTTTTATGTGCACTCCACATACATTTGTTAAAAGTGTTAAGTTAACTTAATTGATTTGTGTTGTGTCAACATGAATGAATTATGTGGAACCCTGCATTTTTTTTAAATATCTTCTTTTTTGTTGAACAGAAAAACAGAAACTCTTAAAGGTTTTAAACCACACAAGGCTGAATAAATTGTGAATTAATTTGTGAACTATCCCTTTAAAATGCCAAAAATGTATGTAGTACATCTCCATAGATTCTCCCCAGAGCAAAATAAATACTATGTCAAATATTAAATATCCTGGTCACACTTTATCTTGATGGCCCGTTTGTTGAATATAAGTTACATTGCATCAACATACCAACTAATTCTCATTAGATTATAAGTAGACTGTTAGGTTGGGGTTAGGGTTAGTGTAAGTTGACATGTACTTGCAAAGTTTTTTTATAGTCAGTTAAATGTCTGTTGAAGGAGCAGTATCAACATATATTAAGCAGACAGTCTACTAATACTCAAATGGACCATCAAAATAAAGTGTTACCAATATCCTTAATAAAACTCTACATTAAAAGATCTTTTTTTTTTTTTTTTTTTTTTTACCACGCCATATACAAACATAAACACTTGTTTGAGGACATAGAACGCATTTTTACATGCAGTTTTTTCCCAATCCGTTTGTAAAGCAGTGCTGCAGGACTGGATGACAGAAAAGAATTGAAAAGTAGTTTCTGATGGTTTCGCTCACCCAAAAAACAATGCTGTTTGCACGATTTAATTAACATCATCAAATCCACATACTTTATAAATAATATTTCAAAACTTCTTTGTTGTTAATTGTTTTAAAAAATATCTAAAATCTTTTTTTTATATAGGCCTTTGTAAAATAAAAGTTGAAAATGGCTTAAAACGGTTTAATTTATTTATATTATACTGTATTTATTTATTTTTTTGGGGGGGGGGGGGGGGCAAAATGATATGCGGTCTGTACAGAAATGAAATCAATTGAACAACTAGCTCTTTCTAACATATTTTACTGTACATCAAACATCTCTTTCTGTATGTCCTCAATAATAACTGCATTGATTAAGAAATCACAAGGAAAGAGAACAAGCCTTGACCATTCATGATGTTGCCAGATCTTGCTAGGAAAAACAGTGAACAAGAAAGGGTCTAGTATAAATCTAAATAAATCTAAATATTTTACATTAAAAACAACACCAAAATATCACTTCTCGCATCTGCCCACTCTAATAACTTCATAAACTTATTTAATTCACGAGCCAAGTCTAAACAACAAGCCTAAAGATGCTTAAAATAAGTGGACATGGCAACACTTCAAAAGCATGTTCTGTGAAGCAACTTTCTAAGTGTCAACAAAAACACTGTGGATTCATTCAAATTGCATAACATTATGAGGGATTTGGTGCTTAACACATGAGGTGCCTGAAAGTTACTATGGTTAAAGTGTCGATCATGCAGTTTTGGGAAAACTGTACACATACTGAATGATAATGTAGGGGATTCACTAACATATTTAAATGCAGTTGTCATATCGGGATTGTAGAATGTGTTATTGTATTTGTCATTGTGAATTAGAAATGTACTGTACAAGCAGGATAATCTGAAATCAAATTGACAAATGAATCTAATGTCCTGGTTCTATTCAGTGATAAAAAAAAAAAAAAAACATACTTAACAACAGACGGATTCAGAATAAAGAACAAATGACTCTTACCAGAAGAGCCATTTATAGTGAATCAAAAGTTCAAACTGGGTAGTTAAATTCAGAAAACAAATGACTTTATCAACCAATTAATTTTAATTAGTTTATTGGGAGGAGTCTGCATAAAATTCATTCATTTTCTTTTCGGTTTAGTCCCTTTATTAATCAGGGGTCGCCACAGCGGAATGAACTGCCAACATATCCAGCATGTTTTACGCAGCAGATGCCCTTCCAGCTGCAACCCATCACTGGGAAACACCCATAATCTGCATAAAATATAATAAAGATATTAAAAAATAAATAAAACTAAATTAAATTAAAAATGAAATAAAATAAAATAATAAATTAATTTTACCAAAAGAGTGATTTAATTAGTTTTAATTAGTTTAATTATTTCAGATTTCAGCTCTGCATAAAATATAATAAAGAAATTACAAAAATAAAATAAAATGAAACAAAATTTAATTAAATTAAAATAAAAATGTAATTAAATAAAAAAATTTAATGAAATAAAATTTTAAAAAGAAATAAAATAAAATACAAATAATAAATTACTTTTACCAAAAGGAATTTAATTAGTTTTAATTAGTTTAATTATTTCAAATTTCTGCATAAAATATAATAAAGAAATTACAAGAATAATATAAAATTTAATTAATTTAATTTAATAAAAAAAATTAAATAAAAAAAATAATGAAATAGAATAAAATACAAAAAATAATATAAAAAATAAAAAAAAGAAATAAAGAAATAATGAAATAAAATAAAATACAAATAATAAAATGAAATAATAAACAAAATAAAAAAATAAAATAAAGAAATGATGAAATAAAATAAAATACATCTTATAAAATAAAATAATAAACAAATAAAAAAGAAAGAAAGAATTATATTAAATAAAAAACAAATAAAAACAAATAAAATAAAATAAAATAAAAAACAAATAAAATAAAATAAAATAAAATAAAATAGCGAAAATAAAATAAAAAAGCGAAGCAAAGCAACCCTAATCTGCTCAAAAAGTCAAGAGGAAGATGTCATTACTACACACTGTGGCCAAAAAAAAAATTGCTCTCCATGGACTACTAACAATAAATGTGTACATTACACTTGACAAGTAAGAGCGATTGAGTCATGGGTCAATGTGGAAAAAAATACTGATATCTCACACACTCACTCCATAAATCAAACCTGTAATAGGTAAAGGATCACACAAAAAAATCCCTCCTCGTCACACAGGTCTCCCTGCATGCTAAACCCCAGTCTCAATCAACACTCACACTTCCACACTGTGACTAAAAACCAAGCCATTGGTTGGAAATGAAAGTTAAAGAACAAGATCAAAGAAAAAAAAGAAAAGAAATCATTTTAATTTAAAGCAAATTAGCATATAAAATACTTTGGAAACATACGTAATGACTTTTTACCCACATATTAGTTATCTGAAAACACACTAGCTAATGAGGGCACTACTGTCAAGCTGAGAGGACATATTGAGTGTGTGCGATTCCTTATCTAGAGAGCACACAGTCTCACAGGATGATGGCCTCTCATTGCTGTCCTTGTGTGGACAGCGGTGATGGGGAAGCAGATGGAGGGTGGGAGTGTGTTTCAGTCTGTGTGTGTGTGTCCCTCATGGATAATAGACTATTGGGATTAAATATTGGCTAGTGCTTCAGGTGGAGGGCAGTGGACTGGCTTGTAATGCATCACACTCAAGGCCTCTCCTTCTCCACCCTCCCTCTCTCTCTCTCCATCCATCTCTCTTTCTCTGTCACTACAATCCTCTGTATGGTTTATTTATGATAAGACCCCCTCTTCCCCTCCCCACAACGACGAATCTGCCTCGTCAAAACAAGACGGGCTGAGAAAAGCGTTTAAAATAAATGACAAACAGCATTCAATCTGACTTACATTTGGAGACAGATATAATTACCTCCCATTTCAATCAACTTCATTGCTATTTTTGTCCGCTAAATATCATCTTCGAGTTATCTGCTCCCCAAACCTTCAATTTCGCATAATCACTTCCGTGCATAAAGTTTCCCCCCCGCTTTGACCGGAATTTCAGATATCTAAATGCTGGAGTGACTTTGCCTCGAACCGGGTGCTGTTGCGCGTGGATAAATGTGACATTTCGCCACTAAATTAGCATAATCACATTGACGAGCGTGGAATCCATATTGACTGCAGTACAATGGGTTTGATTAGTTGAGGGGGTGCAAACAGCAGCATTATAATCAAGCCGCAAAAAGTCACAGGTATTTTTTCTGGGTTTTGTTGGGAGGCTATCTGTGGAAAAATGCTTGCTGTCTGACATTATGCATTCTCGCTAATGCATGCTGCTGGAAGCGGCTAACAAGCAGCATGCTAACTGCTGTTAGTGTCGTTGTCCGTGCATTAGTGAAGGTTGGTTGGTTTGTTGCGCATCATCTGTAGTGATAAATGCCCGCCGCCGTTGGAAGCAATGACATTCATTTTGTGCTCAGCACTATATGAAGGTAGTTTATTGCAAACTTTTGAGAACAAAAAGTTAGAATACACCCAATTCAACACACATACATATATACACATATATATATATATATATATATATATATATATATATATATATATATATATATATATATATATATATATATATATATATATATATATATATATATATATATTTATATATAGCTTAAAGGGGCTAATAATTTTGTCCCTAAAATGGTTTTAAAAAAATTAAAAACTGCTTTTATTTTAGCTGAAATAAAACAAGTAAGACTTTCTCCAAAAGAAAAAATATTATCGGACCTTTAAGTTTGTCTTCCTAAAGAAAGAGCATACAATTGATTGATAAACCACATCTTTGATCACTGTCAGCTTCTCCTCCATCAAATGATGTCAGTTACTTTATGTCATATAGGCTTTATTTTAACGATCTGTTTTCCAATCCACTTTTGCTATTTTA
The DNA here is from genome assembly GCA_903798195.1 of Danio kyathit. Lineage (NCBI taxonomy): Eukaryota > Metazoa > Chordata > Actinopteri > Cypriniformes > Danionidae > Danio > Danio kyathit. Next base: position 22,932,129 of record LR812526.1, read on the forward strand.
AGGACGGAAAAATATGCTTTGCACCCTGGCGCATGGTCTAACAGGGTTGTGCTTATTTTCTTGATGAGTTATGGGTGTGTTTTGAGCATAACGTGCATTAAACCAATCTTCCTATTCCCTTTAAGAGTCAGTTGTGTCGCATCATTACTGCATTTGCTATTTACATGGCAGACTTTGTAAGTGTAAAAACAAAACGCTTCACTAGCGAGAAAACAGTAAAACAGACCATCTGCAGCGCGAGGATAAAAAAAGAGCCTCCTTCATTCGGCCGCTTTATTTTTACTCTTTACTTTTACTCTTTACTTTTGTGGATAAGAAAACAGTGGAAACTCACTTCACTGAAGACATCCATTAGCCTACATATTAAATTTTGTTTGTTAAGTGCAAAGATTGGTTTTAAAAACTATTTTTAAATTAAGTTCTAATTTTCAGCAAACGAGTAAATGAACAATAATAACGAAGTGTAGTCACAGTGAGTTATATCCAAGAACATGTCCTATTCTTATGCCCCATATGGTCCAAAACTCGACAGGTGGACAAATCTAAATTTGTTTTTATTAAAACAAATATAAATATGCATATAATAAATACTACTACTACTAATAATAATAACATTATACAAATGCAAACTGCCATGAATAACCTGAAAAATATTTACAATATAATATAATTTACAATTTTTGTAATATTTTAATCCTTTAATTATTTTTCATTTGTAAAGATATTTGTGCTGTACATCCTGTGTGTATTAAGCAATATGTAAGCGAGGTGCATAACTAACGCACTCTGTGCTGGACTTTAGACCAGTTTTAGTTGGTCAATGGCACAGTCTATTTCAGATCCTCAAAATAGCAACACGCCAACAATGCGCCTCAACACACCTCCTTTTTAGACCAGCACATCCATGAGTCCAGAAAGTGGTATAAATGGATTTGCTATTTAAACAACGTGAAGCAAAAGGTGAAAATTAGGGTTGAGCTGGACTGAAAATAGCAACAAATCACGCCAAACATGTCTTGCGCCAGGTGTATGATAGGGCCCATATTCTTGAAGGTGTATTGCACGCATTTTATGTTAAATTGAATGCAAATGTGACAGGAATGACAGAAATATGGGGACAATTGTAAAATAGTATTTATTTGTAGAATTTATTTATAATTTTATGTTTTTAATCAATTGGTGTGAAAGATAGCAACTTAAACCTGCTATTTCTGAAGATTTTTTTTTAAATACCAGTTTTTAGCTTTAATCTATTAAAGCTGTAGGTTCAATTCTGCTAAGGACAAGGACAATGACAGGGTTTGTAAATTTGTAAAGTGTTTTTAATAAAGAAAAAACAAATCAGAAAACCAAATGAATGACATATTCCTTTACAGAACAACTCACAGAAATCAACCATCAGTCCATTTTAGAAATCTTTGAGATAGAATACTTTTTATTCATTGTATTTTTGTTTTTATTTTAGGGACAGACAATGTACGTTTCTGGTAGAATGTGCCAAATATAATACAGTATATAAATGAACAGTCACACAAAGACACAGTGTTTTCTAAAGAAGAAGTGAAAGTTTAAGAGCAATATGCACTAAAAGCTAAAATGCTAACACTCCTTTTCATGAAGACCAATGTAAAATTAGAATAAAATGCTAAGATATCTCAAAGAGAACGTGAGAATATAGGACATTTCTGCTATTAAAATGTTCACAAAATATCTTTTATATATATATATATATATATATATATATATATATATATATATATATATATATATATATATATATATTTTTTTTTTTTTTTTTTTTTTTTTTTTTTTTCCGCCCATGTAACATTGGCTTTTGTCTTTCTGAGGATTTCTGAACTTTGGTCCTCTAAACAGTTAAAATATTTAAAAATATTAAATTGGTCTACTAAAAACTAAGAAAATTCAACCTTTTAAGATTAAGACATATGTAAGAATGTCCAAAACTTCACATTTTCTGTTGCTATTTTAGTACAAATGTATATTCTCTCAATTATACTTTAAAGACATTCTGTTTGTGCTTCAAAGAATGATCTGTTTATCCTAAAATGGATATTACTTTAATAAAATGCGAGACATATTAGTATTAGTATCAGTATTGTTAAAGTTATAACAAAAATGTATTAGTATTATATCAAAACAAAGAAAGGAAATAATGTATATCTCATCCTTAAATTTAAGGAAGTTTCATATAAAAAAAGTATTTGTATCGTATCAAAAAAGAAATGAAAAAAGGTATATCTTCCCCCTACAGTATATTTACAATATTCTGTAGCGAGATGCAAGCATGTTAGCATTAGCTGAATTAGCATGTCTTTACATCCTCCAAGGTCAGCGGTTTATTTAAAACCAAAGTAAATTCCACTAGTCAGGGTTATTTTATCATGACTTTGTATGTTTGTAGTCTGTTCGACCTTGACAGTCATTAACATGAATCTGCTCAGCACAATCTTATAAAGCTTTACATAAGCAAGTCTATAAAAACCAACCAGGGGCCTTTGTGCAAGTGAGATGCTAATTCCTCTTTACCACCCCTCTGCTGTAAATAAAACACCATTTCAGATGTTCAATTACAATAAGTACCTTTCATTCAAGAGCTCAGCCTGTGTTGCGGCCTTATCGTTGAGAAAAAAGAAAGGGAAACGAGAGAGATAGAGATAAACAGAAGGAGAAATAAAGAGAGAGGGCTTTTATTTAGATCTCATACAATTACTCACAGTCGGCTTGTAAGTGCAGCAAACTGCAGTGGGTTTCTGCACTGCTCATTTGCTTAACAAGGTAAAAGCCAGAGAGGCCAGTCAGAGAATCAAGACAGATGTCTTCATGTTGGGGGAGAATCCAAAGGAGAACAAGTAAGTGTGTAAAATATCATTATTGCTATTGCTCATATCACTTAAGTTAGCGATCTGAACAAATCTGCTAGCATTAAGTGAAACTATTTGTTCTAGAGACGAATCAGAAATCAGTTATGAATCCAAATAGGACAGGGTGTTTTTGTTTATTCTGGTTAGTCTCTCTGTTCAGGACTGAATTGCAATCAGCAAATGTTATAAGTCTGTAAATGGAACGTCAGTAGCACAGACAAACAAAATACTATAGCAGGCAGAACAACCAAACTGTTTACGTTGTGCACAACACTGGAAGATCTTAAATTGAATTTAGGTCATTTTAAGTATAGCGACTGGGTTAAAGCAGAACATAATGGGCTAACTTGACCCAGCATGTTGGATTGTTTATATAGTTTGGCATACTGTTTTGATTTGACCCATTATTTTTTTTTTAGATCAACATTTGAATTTTTTGACCTCAAAACCTAATAGGTTGGAATGACTAGGAATAGGTTGGAATAAATAAATTAGTATTTCACAAACTAATTGAATGCATAAAATTGAATGAATGTTGTTAAATGTCAATCAAAATGCCTGATAAAGGAAAATGTGTAGTCTATTCCATTTCTATTATTTATGATCATTTCAAACATATAAAAAACAACAATGTAAACAAAAAGTAAACACAAAGAATCACTCGTAGTTAAAATCTTGTATTTGAGAACATTTAAAATTCAAAGTAATTACAGTTAGTGTCTTTTTAAAAAAAATAATCATTTATTTTATGCAAGGAATCGGGGCTTTTCTGTCATGCTAAAAGACCAATGAGAGACACTGGATCCCATTATGCTGCTTTGCATAAAATAAATTGATTTGCTATAGCAAAGAAATGATTTTACTCATTTCACTGAAAAAAGTGGACAACCAAAAGAAAACCTGCTCGCAATAACTCAACCGCTGGGTTATTTAGTATAAGGGCGAATAATATATAATTCAGGCACTTGTAAAAATCAAAAACTACTCAATGAATAAAAAAAAACATGCTCAATTCAGCATTTGGGTTGAAGAAAATACAAGTATGATTTTATACATCTTTCCTAACATCATGATTAAAATGCAGCTAATGTTGGTAATTTTAACCATTGAGCATTGTTCAAACTGTTATATTCAAGGCAGTTTTTGCCCGATTGACTTCCATTATAACTACATTTTTGATTGCCAAGCCTTGACACCAAATAATCATGCATTCTTGATTGTTGGTGCTTCTCCTTGTTGGAAAGAGGTAAAATAAATAGTCATTTTTACTGTTGATCATCAGTTGGCACCATTAACCCTTTAGAGAGGCCTGTGCAAAGAAGTTTCTGGCTTTTATATGGAGTTCTATAGAGTAAAACAGCAGATTATAGCTATAGTGTGTGTGCATGAATACACTTACTATGTTTATTATATTCTAAAAGCTGAGATGCTTATTTTGATTTTTTCAAACATATCAAGGTAAGTGCGCAAAGGTCTCTCTTTCTCCCACACACTCCCACTAAACTCCACATAACTCTGAAGCTAGAAACTAATCTCTTTTTGCACTGAAATTGATGATCAACAGAAAAAAAAAATACTAATTTTAACTTATCTTAACAGGGAAAACCACCAACAATAAAGAATAAACAATAATATTATGTCATGGAGCAAAAACAACTTCGAACATAACGAAAAAAGGTAGTACATTTGCCCAGAGTGTATTGTTGAGTATTTGAAAACTTTCAAAGCATTTCCCCCAAATATGTGTCAAAATAAAATTTGTCACCAAAAATCATTCCATTTGCTGAAACATAGAGAAAGTTGTGGCCAAATTAAGACTCAAAATGACCACAGAGTGGATGAAAACATTCCCAACAGCACACAAGGGTCAAAAGTCCCATCAAAATACAAATATTTATGATTTAGTCTTTCATAAAACTCAAAAGAAACCTGAGAAAAGTGAGCTTGGTCCAAACAATAACAGACCTTGCTGACTTTGTTCAGATTTACAATGACACAAGGGTGAAAATCTAGCCCTTAAAAATTAAATAGTCAAATACACACCTCGTCTACTGTAGAAATGTAAGCATTTTTTTTTTCTATTGCATAATGTAAGCATACGCTTGGAGCTAATTAGGTCTTCTCAGCCTCCCAGACATACATTGAGTCCTTGAACAGGAAAAAAAAAAAAAAAAAAAAAAAATCTGCCTTGCAAGCTTCCCATCTGATCTCAGGACTTTGTGTTTGTACTTCGTTACAGTGGCTGATACAAGATTAGATAGACGCTGGCATATCGCAGACGTGCATCTCGATGGCTCGCAGAGTGCACTTTCCAATTCCAGAGATGACCTTCTGAAAGAGCAGAGCGAAACCAAAGAGAGAAACGGAGAGAGGGAGAGAACGCGAGGGGAGTTTCAGGAAGGGCACGGGAAGCTGATACCAACTCTGCCATTATAATCACCCAAATCTGCATCCTGGCGGCACAAGACGCTTCTTAATGAAAAGAGATATTCACAGTGTAGCTAGCGGCAAATGCTTATTATCTTAGATGTTCTACCGATCGTCTGGTTAATTCACCTTTGCTGAATGGGCATGGTGGTTGAGGGGGTGTGAACTAATTACAAAGCATTGATGGCTTTGATTGAATCTGTTTGAGATGACTGACTCAGCAATGGGATTTCAATACACCTCGTCCCCGGGTGAGCATTGCAAATCAATGTTCCTTAGTAAGCGTTTTGCTACTATGACTCGAAACATACAGGACTTAATTCGAGAAACGAGTTTAAGAAATGATTAAAATATGAGAGCGCACTACGGGGAGCTACAGGTCCATGATCATCACTTAAAGCTGCTGTAATTTGAGTACTGAGCACCTACAGAATATGAGGAGCGATGGTATAGACAGACAATCACTGCAGAGCACCTATTACGGGAGCTAAAAATGGATTAGGCAATTGAACGTTAATAATCTGAGCTAAAGACCTATGGTGTGAGATATTATAATCATAAGAGCTACTGAAACAAACATGAAGACTGCACATCTCTCCACCATCGACACAAACTCTCCAATATCCATTCCCAATGAACTGATCTCAGAAACGCTTTTAGGATGTGTAGCTGTCAATCTGCTTTCCCTGCTGATCGATGTAGGGAATTGGATCAGTACCGTTTGTAACAGCAGTGATCGATGAATTGCAATGCATCATTGTATGACAAGCCAACAAGAGCATGTTTGGGGAGACATGCTGATTCAGACATGGACAATGTTATACTCAAAAAAATTACTTTTTTTGATTGTTCAAACTAGTTCAAACTATTTAAATTGAGTTGAAACAGCACAATATTGAGGTTATTCGTGGGACAACTTGATTGTTTTATGTTTAATCCACTTTAATCTGTAAAAATGATTAAGTTAATCGATTTGTGTTGAGACAACATGAAGGAAAGATCTTGTAAAGGCCTTATTGTAAAGGTCTTTGCACAGTAAAGTCCGAAATTTTTGTATGCGTTTTTTCATATTCATATGCGAAAGATTTGTCACGTAAACAAACCTTGCACCAATGCGGTGCTGTCCGTCAATTTAGGCCAATTTAAGCAGTGAAACGTTGTTTTCCTCTCTCTTGTCCAAAGTAGAAAAAGGGAGAGGAATAAGTTACATATTGTGTTCATTTAATACTAGCCTACATAGAGAGGAAGGAGAGTTCTCCTTATCAAAGAGCTGCGCTGGATTATTCCCAAATGCAAAGTGTATTTCAGGAAATCAGTGGAATTTTGATACATTGCTTATGATAGTTCACACGTTTACGTACATAAAAAAATCCTGAACAGAGACTGGCATTACTTATGGAAATTATAATAGATGATGGTCGGGTTGATAGATCAGAGCAAAGTACTGAAGCGGTCTGTGAGGCGATTAGGTCTGTGCCTCAAATGTATGGACACAAGCACACACGCACGCACGCACGCACGCACGCACACACGCACCCCAAACAGCAGCAGGGGAGAGGTGTGAGCCACAATACCCATCATGGGTTCTCAACTGTCCGCTACATTCTGTCTTATATTATGCACTGTGTTTGCCATAGTTATTGGTGGCTCAAGTGACGCCATTTTGTATTTTGCCGTTCGCTTGTACGGTTACTCTGAACTGTCAAAACACCTCTTAAAGCGCTTTTTCGGATGCGAAATACAAAACAAAAAATCAAACCTAGTTTCGAAGGCAGTGTGTCAATACAATTCACAGAATGTGAGGTCGAATTTATTTTTTAACATGCAAAAATTACCGACAAAAATTTCAAATTTAGTATGCAATAACTTTAAAGGTCTTAAAAAGTCCAAATTTTTCGTATGCATTTTTTGTATTCATATGCGAAAATTTTGACATGTAAACAAACCTTGGACACTGAGTCCGATGTATATTAATTAATCCATTCCGGAAAAAAAAAAACACAAAACATTTCGGAGTCAATTTAAGCAGTGATACTTTGTTCTCCTCTCTTCTCCAAAGTAAAAAAAAGAAAGAGGAATAGGCTACATATTGTGTTCATCCAATACTAGCCTAAATAGAGAGGAAGGAGAGTTCTCCTTATCAAAGAGCTTTGCTTGATTATGCCCAAATGCAAAGTTTATTTCAGGAAATCAGTGGAATTTTGATACATTGCTTATGATAGTTCACACGTTTACATAAGTAAACAAATCCTGAATAGAGACTGGCAGTACCTATAGACATTGTAATAGATGGTGGCCACGTTGGCGTATCGGAGCAACAGACTGAAACGGACCATGAGGCTATTATGTCTGTGCGTCAAATGTATGGACACACACACACAGCTCATTAGCAGTGCCAGTCACAGAATCTATCATGGGTTCTCAACTGTCCGCCACATTCTGTCACATAATATGCCTTGTGTTTGTCAAAGTTATTAGTGGCTCAAGTGATGGCATTTTGTATTTTGCTGTTTGCTTGTACGGTGTCTCTGAACTGTCAAAACACCTCTTTTTCGGATGTAAAAAACAAAAAAAAGGTATTTTTTTTATGACGGACGAAAGATTCGGAGGCAGTGTGTCAGTACGATTCACAGAATGTGAGGTCGAACGTGCGAAACTTGTCGAATACAAAAATTTCTGATTCAGTGTGCAATAACCTTAAACGTCTTTGCACACTGAAGTCCGACATTTTGGTGTGCGCTTTTTTCGTATTCATATGTGAAAAATTCTTCACGTAAACAAACCTTGCACGCTGAGTCCGATGCGTATTAATAAAAAAAACGCAAAACATTTCGGAGTCAATTTAAGCAGTAATACATTGTTCTCCTCTTTGTTCTCTGAAGTAGAAGAGGCAGTGTGTCAGTACGATTCACACAACGTGAGGTTGAATTTATTTTTTAATGTGCGAAAATTATGGACGAAAATTTCAGTGTGCAATAACCTTAACCCATATGTGTTTAACCCATCACAATTTTCCTATATAATGCACTCTGCCCTGAAACAAACTACATGAAAAAAATCTTAGTCTTAATCTTAAAAAATCCTAGCTACTGATTCAATGTAATGATCACTAACAGTTTCTGTAACTGATTTTTATTTCCTCTGCGAGATATTATGCTGACACAACTCAGACAGAACTATCACAACTCAGACAGAATTTCTATTTGTAGCAGAGCTATCATTCGTCAGGAGACGATGACTGTATCATATTTATTGGATTCGTCTTACCAACTCCTATAACATGAAGTATAAGAATACATAATCTATAGAGGTTCAGTAACATGAGCTATACAGCTCTTCACCTCAAGATGAAATTTGCAACCTGCTTCACTTCTGTAATCAGAAATATTTTTAGTGGAACAGGATATTCACTGAACAAAACAAGGTGAGAAGTGAAAATATGTACTGTACATAACAGAATGAAACTAAAAATGTAAGTCAGATCATTACAAAGATATTTATGTTTGAGGTCAGAATGACTTGGAACTTGATATTACGCAGTGCCCCGCAAAAAAATTGACTACCTTCCAGCAATATAATCAACATGACCACCTGCTTGCACAGGGATTGTGTGGCACACAATTGTCTCGTTGAAAGTTGCCTAGTTAACATGCAATTCTATTATATATTTTAGTATATATATTATAATATCTATTATACTATTTTATATTTTAACATTATGCAATTCTAAGTGTGCCTCACAGAGGTGAGTGGGCTTAACAAACCACCCGTAGGACACTCGCACCAGTTTTACATTTGCACTAGACACTTTCTTGCAATCACTCCATATCAAAACGGATTGATATGGATTGATTGACAGGTGAGTGGGCTGGACAAACCACCTGTAGAATCAACAATAAATACAAATAAATAAAATATAATTTCGCTACTTACTCTAGCACTTAATTATCAGAGGAACTAACAGTATAATTAACACTTCTTGTGTGTATTGCCTCTTCTTGTTGAATCACTGAGTGCCTCCTCAATTGTAAATCACTTTGGACAAAAGCGTCTGCTAAATAACTAAATGTAAATGTAATGTATTTTAAGGTCATATCATTGCATCAGATTGTTTCATCAGTTTTAGTACACAATGTAACCATAGAAGAGGAAATAGAAAAATTATTGAAAATGAACAAAACTCTATGGTGATTTTTTGTGTGATTTTCAATACTCTGTTTCGATTCAATAATCTATGCTAAGCTAAGTCAAGAGTGCTCCCGGCAATATAAACAACATGACCACCTGTTTGAACAGGGATTGTGTGCCAGTCCTGTTGGAAGTTACCGAGTTGGAGACAATTTTGTATTTTAACATTATGCAATTCTATATTTTATATTTTAGACTGTCATACTATTTTATATTTTAACATAATGTGATTCAGATGTGAGTGGGCTTGACAAACCACCTGTAGGAAAGATACTATTTCATCTCTCTTACACTTTAATTAGATCTTTATCAAAGACCTGTAACATGTCTCAAAAACAGATATAAAAATAAAATCGAAATCACCTAGTAAAGCTGTAACAAACTGTTTCTAGAACAGACCTGGCAATACAAATGTGTGTGTCAGTGTGCCATCAAACTTAAGTAAGAACGAAACTGCAGCAATGTTGTGTGCATTTAGATGCAATATATGACTTACAAATTACCTAGATCTGCCATACATCAGCCCTCCTGTATCCAAAGTAACCTAATCCCATACCACAGATGTTAACGTATTAGGCACTAAGTGTTCTTGTGCTGAACTCATCATCCCTGTATACACATGCAGGCTATTCAGTCTCCTGTTTTTGTGCTTTGTTTAGGCGTGCTGCGTTACGATTGGTTCAAATACCATGCTGCGGGAAAATCGTGCTGTAAGTCGATTTAGAAATCTCGTATGTCCAAAACGCATTTTCGATTCAATTTCAATTAATCGTACAGCCCTACTCTAGAGCGGGGGTTCTTAATCTTTTGCACTTCGGGGCCCACTTCTTTCTCCGATCAATTTTTGAAGATTGCAAAAGACCAGCTTCTGACGGAATATTTACTATTAAATATCTACTAATCAAAAATATACAGACAAATGTAAAATACAGTAAATACACCCTAAATCTATTGAAACTTGTCAATATGATGGCTGTTGAGTTTGCAGCTGGATATTATATTATCGGGAGATCGCTGACAGAATCAGTGAACAGCGTAAACATTTTACATGCTATGGCAGAAACACCATTGAGCCTAGCTAGATCCTCCTGTATGGGCGCACGTCTGTTATAAAACATCCACAGGACATTAATTTGGACAACTATGCGGATATAGTAAATAGTTCACATAAAAATATACAAAGAGAGACTTTTTCTCTTCACATATAGTTTGTGAATTAACAAACTTGTGTCGTTGCAGACACGATCATGAGGCTGTTTTTGGGCGAGTTTGAAGTAATCAGTCAGAGAACAGGAGAAAGTGCATTACTTTGATCATTTTAATATAGTATATTAATAATGAAATCCAAAAATTATAGTATAATATTGAGAATAAATTTTAAGGCCCACCTGCAGGATCGCTGAGGCCCACCGGTTGAGAATCCCTGCTCTAGAGGACTAGTAAAATGAGCCTATTTTCAAAAAGGTGAGTTTAGTGCTTCTTTAATGGTCAGAATGCAAATTACAGGTGAATACACAAATTCTGCATTCAGCTGGCTTTAACAATCCAGAGTGAAAATAACTTACGACAGGAACTGATAAACACGGAATTAAGACTACTGAATAGTTAATCCTTCAATTACAAGCATGTTATGCTACCGGAAAAAATTGTATTTCAACCAAAGTCTACGTGATCCTTCAGCAACTCTGAAAGATTAGAGTAAAAATATGGATGCAAGGTGTGAGCGTTTACATGTGCTCGAGCGAGAAAAGCAAAGACTTCCATAACACGTCAGGTTTCAACTCTGTAATGACTCTGAGAGTGAACTGCATTGGACTTGACATCAAGCTGATTTGAAAAGCTTGTCGCTTGTTTGAAAAAAAAAAAAAAAAAAAAAAGAAAAAAAGCAGCTGCTTGTGAAAACTCACAGGTTTATTTCTGTTCCAGGATTCTCACCTCCGCTTCTTTATCTCCTGTTAATTAGCATCGCTGCTAACAAGAACTCTAGCACATATGCAAACCGCATGCATTTCCTCCTGTTCTCCTGTAGAGTGTATGTGGGGGAGAAAAGACATAATCTCTAATTCTGCAAGCTTTACAGAGAGGAAACTAATTAACTTGGGCAGGCTCTTAAAATCCAATTGGGTTTTCACCCGATGCAGATTATTTTTAATTAATCTGGTATGCAATGAAATGAGCGACTAACGGAGAAGCTGGACTTTGCTGATGTTTTGTTTCATAAACATCAGACACAATGCTGCCATGCTTAAGCAGCGTTATGTTCACACTCTCTGCTGTAAACAAAAGAGACAAAACACTGACTGGAAATCGCGTAAGGCTGGAGAGACAGAGGCAGAGTTATGGCAGTAAAAGGGCTGTTTAAAATCACTGCTCAGCTGATTGGCAGGGTCACTCAGTGTCTGTCTACCTGTCATTCACATGGCACCTCTCACCTCTTTAATATTCCTCATGTCTAACCGGGGCTTTCTCTTCCTGTTTTTTTGCTTTTCTGAGTGTGAGATGGCACAATATGAGGCAACCTGTCGGTTTAAGTCTATATGACACCAATGCACAGGTGAAATACTGAACAAAACACAACGATAAGCATGCATACTGTAAGTTTATTTATAGCATATTTACACTACTATAATGTGATTACAACAACATTTTAAATTAGAAATAAGCATCAATAATGGTATGTTTCTATATTTAAAAAATGAATATGAATCAAATGTGTTTTAAAAAAGTACTGATAGTAACAAATTAGTATTATAATAGGTTTGTGCAGAGCCATACATTTATATAATGAACTTTTTAATGGCATGTGAGTGTGTACATCAGCTTTAATAATTAGTTTCTAATAATTACTTTTGGTAATTCACAGCATTAAATACACTGGCTTATTACCTGCCAATTATTAAGATATTACCTGTTTATTAGCACTTATAAAGTATGATCTTATTTTATAACCCTAATTTTACCCAATACCTAAACCCAAATGCTAATTATTAAAAAGCACCTAATTAGTAGTTTCTTGAGCTAAAAGTCCTAGTTAATGGTTTTGGGTAATAGCGTAAATGGTACATTAAAATAAAGCATTTCAATTTTCAGTATTTTCAACATTTTTAAATATAATTATATTATATATTTGCTGTATTTTTGTAATACATTTTTGTTTAAGGGGGGTTATAAAGTAATTTGGTTCTTGTATTTATTATTTTTTATATGTCTACATGGAATTAATTAATTTATTAATTTATTTCAAAGTTCTAGCTTATTTTAGTACTTAGAAGTTTAATTGTAGTTATGTTAGTAGGCCTGTCATGATATCTATTTTTTGTTGTATGATATATTGCACCAAAATATATTGTGAAAAAAGATATTATAGCCATTTTAAGACCAATTTACAATACACAATTTAATAATTAGGCATTGGAATCACAATGTGAAAACACATATTCTAAATAAATAATAATAAATGTTACCAAGAAAGTGCATTCTCAGTTCTCAGACACCCACATGAAAATATACTAAAGTAATTAATACTTTAAATACTATAGTGTTTTCTAACCATACTGACATGTCCAACAGAGATAGAGATGTTGCACAATCAGCTAGAATGTTGCTAGAATTGTTCTTTATGTATGGGCGATATACTGTACATTGCATCACCAAAAATGATTGAGGTTATGTCCATGTATTGTGCAATAAGTCGATATATATGAATTATTGTGGCAGGCCTATATGTTAGTTTTAATGTAATTTGAACTAAATTCGTGAAAATGTAGCAAAATGTGTACTGTAAAAAGTTATATTTACCTGTATCCAAGTTATATAAATATATTGCATGGTAAATAATTTGCTATTAGTAATTGAAGACACTGAAGACATTCAGTTACACCGAACAAAACATAATTTAAATTAAACTTGAAAAAATATGTGTATACAAATATATAAAATAATGTATCGTGTACAAGTAAAAAAAAAAGTAAAACAAAAAACTAAACATACATTTATTTGTTTATTTTTAAGTAAGTGACCCATCTGTGTCCAATTTACAGAAACATCCTGATATGCAAATAGCCATAACAGATTTTTATTGAAGTCTCTGGTTCATGCAGATAGGTATTTTAAAAAGTAATAACCGCATCTTTGGATGGTGCAGTCATTACTTCTGTCCCCACTGCTCATTTCACAATTTTAATTTCCTTTTTAAATATTCCATTATCAAAACACAAGGTTAACGGAAAGACAAAACTCAATACGTGCCTCTCTCAATCCCGTACAAAAAGTTTTAGGGCGCTCTACATTAGTAAATCATCTCAAATTTCAGAATGATGTTCTTTTGTTTCTCCTTATATCTGCTGCACACAAGAACACAGTTAACCATCTTTGATTATCGATTATAGAAACTGTTAATCTTGCGTTTTAAGATACGAAAAAATCATTTCACCATGTCTGAAAATAATTCCGCTAACAACCAAATACACAACACACACTCAAAAAAAAAAGTGTGCGTGGGTTTCCTTCGGGTGCTCCGGTTTCCCCCACAAGTCCAAAGACATGTACAGGTGAATTAGGTAAGATAAAATTGCCCGTAGTGTTTGTGTGTGAATGAGGGTGTATGGATGTTTCCCAGTGATGGGTTGCAGCTGGAAGGGCATCCGCTGCGTAAAACATATGCTGGATAAGTTGGCAGTTCATTCCGCTGTGGCGACCTCTGATTAATAAAGGGACTAAGCCAAAAAGAAAATGAATGAATGAATGAATGTTCAAACTACTTATTTAAAATAAGCTGAAACAACATAATTCTGGAGATTTTTTTGGGAAACCTAATTGTATGTTCAATCCACTTAAATTTGTTATGTTAACCTAATCGATTTGTGTTGGGACAACATGTCTTTTTTTACAGTGTATGTTGTCTGCGGAAAGTCTGTACACTTAAGTTAACTTAATCATTTTGTAGCGAATTAGCTCAATGTGAATTGAAGATTAATATGAATGGGACTTCAAAAAAATTGACTCTTTCAATCCGAACAAACGAATCGTCCAGTGATTTTTCAAATGGACAGTTGACTTCAACTGCAGCTGTTGCTATCAAAAATAAAAACCCATTTATGTTTAAGCAGGGTAACAAGATCTAAGTTTAAGACATTAGATCAGGGATGGGCAAACTTGATCCTGGAGGGCCGGTGTCCCTGCAGACTTTTGCTTCAACCCTAATCAAACACACCTGCCTGCAGCTTTCTAGTGATCTTGAAGACACTGATTAGTGTGTTCAGATGTGTTTGACTAGTGTTGGAGCAAAAGTCTGCAGGGACACGTCCCTCCAGGATCAAGTTTGCCCATCCCTTCATTAGATTCATAAATATGCACAGGCCCCTTTCTTTATAGAACATGAAACTTAATTGACCAATCTAACAGAAACTAACATCTAACACAAACACACATTCATACAGAGTAAAGGAAGAAAAATAAGATTTTGAGAAAGTTCAATGATGTAAAAACCTCTGATTCTGTAAGACCAAACCACGCGAACCAAAAATAATTAATTTACCCCTTACTTTAGGGTTACATTTAATTTACACCAGTTCAGTGGTAATCTGGAGGCATTACTTGTTATGTATGTCCTTTTGTTATGTTAAGAACTCCCTCTGTTGAGCTAATGTTGCCACGTGGTTAGCTGGAGGTCAGTTCTTTGTCCTTGCGAAGCTTGGAGTGGGGTGGAGTCCAGATTTTCAGTTGAGGCGGCAAAAACTGTAGTCGTGTTGACTTTTGGTTTCACAGCACACTAAACTTGAGCAGACTCTCAACGGAAAGAAAAGAAAGAAAGTTATCGAACATACAATAGGAGCTGTGCAGTTAACCCATTTTGTCAGGGTCCATGCCTGCTCCCTGGAGTTCTCTGGGTGTTTTCCTGGGGTTCTTTTGGATTCTAGGTCTGGGTTCTAGTCTGATGGGAGTGGCCTCAGGCACCAGTTTTTATAAGGGTGGTCTTGTAACACCCTCGAGAGCCGAGTTGACCAATGAGAAGTTAACTCCCCCGAGGCACGTTTTATAGTCTTTTGTTTTAAAGCGTGGTGATTTGCATATGCATTCTGGGTGTAAGCTGATGCAGGAATGTTTAAAGTTTCTTAAAATGTTATTATGTTGCACACGTATTAACATAAAATGTAAACAATCATTCTGTACACCAAATTAGCTTTGCAGGGACATCAAACATGGACCATCTATGATCTTCTTTAGCTGTGGAGGAGTCATTGATTGCAGGAGTATTAAATCCATAATATTAATACATGAGCAAGAGACTTGTTGCAAAACACATGATTACACATAAAGAGAGAATAAAGGTTTACATTAAAAGCATCAGCCTTCAGCAAGGAGCGTAAAGAAGCTTGACCATGTCTGTGTCCATTTCTGAGCGCATTGCTTTCGTTTCGTAAATACCTTGGAATTAGATTACACACTGACCATCCAGTCTTTCTGGGCAGGAGAGGTTGATGGTGTAATATTTGTTGAATAAAGCAAAATAATTATGTGTCTGATCGGCCACATTCATTAAAATTTTTACAAATTTAAGCGAATTGAACATAAAACAGTTAAGAGCCCCCCAAAAAACTTAAGAATTGTGTTGTTTCAACTCATTTTAAAAGTGCTGTATGAACGTTTTTGACTCTAACGCATAAAAATGCCATAATATGTTTGCAGATATTTAGGAAACATGCTAAGTGAACATTCTTGTTTATTTGAAAAACAATGCTGAAGTCCGATATTCTGCTTTGAAAATGTGTGTTACGTGCTGGAATGTCTGTCTTTGTTTTGGTTCTTTTAACCCGCCCAATGCCAGTTTAGCCAATTATATTTCAGCACCCCGGGTTGCCTTGGTGGAAAACTGCGTAATTCATTCATTCAGTCAGAAAGGCTCTCAAAGTATGTGTCTGTGACCGAGATGTGACCTCCGGTGGACAGTAGCAGACTCCGAAATGAGATGCAGATTCAGAGTTCCACATGAGGTGGTTATTGATTAGCAAACAGAATAAATATTATGAACATAAACATTAGGTGAGCAGGTTACATTGTAACCCTATGTCCTAACAACATGCTACATAATGAGATTGGCTGTATTTAAATTTCTGTCATGATTCGTCTGGTGTAAACAGGCAAATTGCTTATGACTGCATTCAAAAGCACAGAATATGCACTCACTCACGAAATGGTAAGGGTTATAATCTAATTAATACATATTAAACCTCTTTAACATTATTAAATGTACATGCTGAATGACTGATATGTGTTGGTTTTGAGTCACAGTTCTAAAAGTCAATTCTAAACGGTTTATTTTATTTTCAAGATCTGAGGTAAACTATCTACTGCTGCTTTCAGTAGTATGACAATAAATGTAATGTAAAATGACATTCAAACTCACATTGTTAGCATTTAACACTGAATAAAGCACATGAGGTGTACCTGAGGTGAACATTGTCAGAGTTTTCTGTTGTTCAGCTGCAAGAAATAGAAGCCGTTTCTTAAATATCAATTCAAGGTGTTGGTTAGAACAAAAACTCCTTTTAATATGGAAAATATTCCTTCTATGGCGTGTCGTTGTTTTTTATATATAACACAATTTAAATCAGCCTTAAATCAGCTTTAGGCTCGATAGTCAGGCACAATCCTGTTGGTCCTCAATCTGGCAACCTGCGTGTGCGTGTGTTTTGATCCAGGAGTGCAATACCTAGTTCAACCTCTGGGTGTCAAACTTACATACTGCACCTTTAAATAAGTAGTTTCAACAAGCAGCAAAAGCCATTTGTTACTGCATAAATTCAGATTAGATTTCCAAAAGTCTGAATGGGGCCAAAAAGCAACAGATTCGAGGCTCCAGATAGCAGTATTAATGACCGCCATGTTTGGAGAAGATTAGAAAAAGAAAAAAAAAACTGACAAGAACTCATTTTCCAGCATGCTTCGAGACTGACGGAGACCTGGATATTGTGAGTATAAGAAAGGAGTGTGGACTGAAATTTCAACCACTTTAATCACTGCCACATGCTGTTTCTTTTATTAACGCAGCGTTGTGAGAAATATTCCCGTAGAGGACTGTCAAGTGCTTGACTGATTCATATACCTTTTTTTTTAATCTGTCACCTTCTCAAATACTGTGACTGGTAGACATGTATGCATACATAAAAACACTCACGTTCACACACGTCCACAATGAGATACCATGTTCGACGAGAGATTTTCAATCTATGGCACGGGGGTAAAAATAAAACAAGGCAGATATTCAATTTAGATAGAGAACAAGGCCGAATCTTCTCGTACGCTGGAGACAATGCTCCATTTGCCTCAGCAGGCTTAAAAAGAGCATGCAGGGAGCACACGGTGCAAGAAACTGACAGCTCAGGAGTGGAAATTTCCAATTATGGATCTGAAGAAAAAAAAGAAACACAAAGAACGAACAGCAAAAAGGTACACAGTTTCTGTGTGAGGAGCCAGACCTGCGTGCTGCTTGCTTTATGATTTGACTTGAAAGTTTGGACAGAGCTCTCTGAGACTGTGAGGAAAACAAAGACAACAGAAGGTGAACCAAAGAAAACACAGAGAAAGACTGAAGTACAGGGCTGAAATGTAGCAGCTACTGTACCACTTCAAAGTCATAATAATGTTTATCTGCTCTGACAAATCAGCTGTTCATACAGTACTCTATATAAACAAAATCAAATAAGAAATGAAAAAGTCTACTCTAAATCAATGTCATTTAAAACAACGGTCTTTGAATTTACGTTTTTCTTTCTTTAAAGAGCCCCTATTATGCATTATAAAAGGTATATTTTGGTTTGGGGCAACTCCAACAACAGTCTGATATGCATGCAAGGTCACTTTCAGTGCCTTAAAATATGCATTTATTTTTACCTAATTATCCCAACGACTCCCATTTGATTCGTTCAGCGATTCATTTGTTCCCAAACCCCTCTTAGTGTGATGTGTAATCTGCGCTGATTGGTACGATGACCCAGTCTGTTGTGATCGACTGCATTCAGCGTGATACAGAGAGAAATGCCCACAACGGCTTATAAACAAGTAGTCAGAGTGCACAGTGTATGTGTGAGCCCAACGCAGGAGTGCATTAAGGCAATGCAGTTTTACACCAGCATTTTGCTCTATTAAACCACACAGTGGCAAAAGCTGAACTATTTTGAGACTTGACCGCCGGACGTGTGTAGGAACAGCTGACGGTTGCCATAGCAACGACAAAAGGCAGTAGATCGTGAGCTCACAAACACATTTAAATCTGTAAACAAAGCGGCACACGTTGCATTTTCAACGTGGTTTTAGACGCGATATGAAAATATAAAGAGTTAACCAGATACAGTACAAGCGACAAAACACAATTAAATACATAAAATTGCAAGCTAGAGAAAACAGGGAGGCAACCATTTTATTCACACTTACTTACACTTGTAAAATGGAGGAAGAAACTGATTCATGAATTATGTACTGTAAAGTTCCTGTCAAGCTCTGACAAAGTCCCATATAGCAGTAGTCTTTTCTGATCCTCCCTTTAACAAACGGCCAATGAATCCCTCGTTGTAAGCGTGTAGATTGCTGAAGCACTCGGCAGAAAAATGTAAGGAACACAGCACAAGGCTGGGGCTATAATGCTGAGGTATTTTTGCAAAAATAAACTTCAACTACTCTTCACAGCCTCATCTTTGAGATTTAGGGTTCAACAAAAGAAAGAAACTCATGAATGTTTAGAACAACTACTTGAGGGTGAGTACATTTTTATTTTTTGGTGAACTCTCCCTTAACATTTTAGAGCATAAAAGGAAAACAATTATTTTCAGTATGAAGTTTTGAGTTTTCTATGGTGTTGAACTTTGTATACTGGAATACTGCTTCTAAGTGATCAGAAACTCATAAAAGTAAAATTTTTTTCGAAGAACAAGGGCATAAATGCACCTGAGAAGAAACATAAATAACATAAAAAGAAACCTAAATCATATTTAATGATATAACTGAACAAATGTATCTTTCAGTTTTGCTTTGTTTTGTTTTGTTTTTACTGAGAAACAGACAGAAAGTGATTCTACTTTAAATTTAAACCAAAAAACCTAATGCTAGAATGTTTCACTTATAATGTTTCTTGTAAGAGACTTTGGGAATTGAACAGAAAAGATCCGACTTACTAGAATTCTTCATTATTCATATTATTTTCTGGGAATTTATTACAACTTGAGGATTTTCACAAGGCGGAAAAAAAGAATATCTAGAAACAGAGCAGCTGGCAAAAGTGCAGACACAGAGAGTACACTACACCTACACCATAACTGAAGTAAAATTACCTTCATCAAAACAAGGAAGAAAAAAAATCATCATAAACCCATTTCTTTGCGGCATCTGTAAAATCACCTTATCCATGGGGCTCATTTTTGAGCACATTTGAGCTCATTTGATATTCTTAAATAAAGAGCATTTTCTAGTCAAGTAAAATATATAGCTTTGTTTTCAAAAATAATAAGTCAAAATTAAGTGACTTGTTCCTTAAAAAAAGCAAAATAATATTGTTTTGAAATAATAATGGTTTTACTTACCCCAGTGGAAGATATTTTCCATTTTTTAAAGGAAAAACTCACTTAATATTATTTGTTTATTTATGCAAATAAAACTTGCTTGCTGATTTAAAGAGTCATTATTTATTTATTTATTTTTTGAAAATGACCTTCTATGTGTAACACAGCACTAAGTGAATGAAAACATCCAGCTGAGGTTTAAATCTAAAAGTAAGGCATGTTTAAAACTATTGATTCTTTAGCGAAATAGTCGATTCAGAGTCAAAAAAAATTAATCGAGTTGGGTTCGGATCTTTTGCTTGAACGCGTCGACATTGATAGGGTACATCACCAAACACGTAGTACCGGTTACGGTAAAATGTGAACGCGCTTTCCCTTCAGACACTAGTGGAGTGCAGGGGATCACGGGACTGATCATGATGCAAGGATGACGATCACTGACAGATGGAGATTCCTGTGAGGAATAAAGAGTTAAAGTTCATTTTCACAACAATACCACAGTATAGCCAACCTAGTGCCGTGTTTGTTCCTGTTATTATGTGTTTCTGAACTCGCAATCGCCTGCTGTTTGTTGCTATGGC
This sequence comes from Danio kyathit, assembly GCA_903798195.1. Lineage (NCBI taxonomy): Eukaryota > Metazoa > Chordata > Actinopteri > Cypriniformes > Danionidae > Danio > Danio kyathit. The sequence goes on from LR812526.1 coordinate 22,952,760, forward strand.
CACCATCAGCTGTTTCTCACACTCGTGGCGCGGTCAATTTTTTAAAAAAATATTTCAACTTATGCCACTGATTATTACTGAATGTGTGTCGTTGTTTTTACTTGGGGTAGAGTATATGCTGGTGTTTAACTGCATTGCTTTGTTGCATTTATGCACTGGGCTTTCACATAACCTCTGCTGAGTCATCCGTCCAATCAGCGCAGATTAGCTTTGCGCTAAGGAGGGGTTTTGGAACAAATGAATTGCTGAATGATTCATATGGAAGTTAGGATAATTAAGTTAAAAAAATGCATATTATAAGACAATGACAGTGTTTTTTGACCTTGCATGCATATCAGCATGTTGTTGGAGACCCCCAAAACCAAAATATGACCTTTTATAATGCAAAATAGGGGCTCTTTAAAGGGGAAATGAAGCACTCAGTCAAGTTTACCTTATTTTGTACATTTTATTCCACTTTAATGAAAATATAATAAACAAACTCGATTAATGTAACCATTTAGCAGAAAACGGCATGTTTACTGTAGATTTTAGACCTAGGGCGCCGCCATCTTGGAATATCGCTGTCTCTGACGTCACGGGGTTGGTTTGCGGTGATAAGCTGAACGGACACAATAGAAGTAAAGGAGTGAACGCGGAGACTGGACAGCCTAATTTAACCCAATGCGTGAAGTTGTGGGCGTGGAGCTGCTGCAAATACAAGCATCAGATGTGTGTCTAATATAAAAGTATATAAATGTATTCTACTTTCCTTTTTTCCTCCTTTAATCACCGATCATTTGATGCGCTTTGATTCACTCTCTGTATTACTCTGCCTGACTGCCTGTCTGGGTTTCAAACGTGACTGTAACGGATTAAACACGGACACTTAACAGCTTAATTTAACCCAATGCATGAAGTTGTGGATGTGCATCACAGAGCTGGTGAAAACACAACAAATACAAGCATTTAAGTGTCTTGAGTTGTGTATTTTTCTTTTGCTAATACCTCTCGTTTGATGCGCTGTGATAAACTCTTTCACGCTGCTCCAGCACTGCCTGACGAGGGGATTTACATTCAGACTAATGCAATGATTTAAATCATACATGACTTCATGCTTTACTAAGTCACGTCTGTCTGGATTGTCAAGACATATTCCCTCTTCAAGTCCATAGACTCGATCTCTCAACATGTATGAAGGATAAAAACCTGCCATAAGAAACACCGCGCTGATCTGAGTTTGGTTAAACACGAGCAGAGGCGAGGGGGTGTAGCGGTGAAAAGTGAAAGTACCCCGCCCCCATGACGTCAGTAATGATTCACTCTCCCAATAGTGTGGTTTTCAACTAGGTCCGGTGTAAGCGTCATGGGGCGGGTACTTTCACTTTTCACCGCTACACCCCCTCGCCTCTGCTCGTGTTTAAACCAAACTCAGATCAGCGCGGTGTTTCTTATGGCAGGTTTTATCCTTCATACATGTTGAGAGATCGAGTCTATGGACTTGAAGAGGGAATATGTCTTGACAATCCAGACAGACGTGACTTAGTAAAGCATGAAGTCATGTATGATTTAAATCATTGCATTAGTCTGAATGTAAATCCCCTCGTCAGGCAGTGCTGGAGCAGCGTGAAAGAGTTTATCACAGCGCATCAAACGAGAGGTATTAGCAAAAGAAAAATACACAACTCAAGACACTTAAATGCTTGTATTTGTTGTGTTTTCACCAGCTCTGTGATGCACATCCACAACTTCATGCATTGGGTTAAATTAAGCTGTTCAGTGTCCGTGTTTAGTCCGTTACAGTCACGTTTGAAACCCAGACAGGCAGTCAGGCAGAGTAATACAGAGAGTGAATCAAAGCGCATCAAATGATCGGTGATTAAAGGAGGAAAAAAGGAAAGTAGAATACATTTATATACTTTTATATTAGACACACATCTGATGCTTGTATTTGCAGCAGCTCCACGCCCACAACTTCACGCATTGGGTTAAATTAGGCTGTCCAGTCTCCGCGTTCACTCCTTTACTTCTATTGTGTCCGTTCAGCTTATCACCGCAAACCAACCCCGTGACGTCAGAGACAGCGATATTCCAAGATGGCGGCGCCCTAGGTCTAAAATCTACAGTAAAACATGCCGTTTTCTGCTAAATGGTTACATTAATCGAGTTTGTTTATTATATTTTCATTAAAGTGGAATAAAATGTACAAAATAAGGTAAACTTGACTGAGTGCTTCATTTCCCCTTTAAGAATTTGAAGATATTTGAACTAGAAACAAGACAAAAACAAAGAGTAAGAAAATATATGTTTGTTACAATGTAGAGGCCAATGTAAACGCCTGTACACCTCTCAAAAAATGTAACTACGCGTCGCAACAACATGCAGTGCGTCGCTCTGTGATTAGTCAGCTTGGTAGCGGTGACGGCTTGGTGGATGGTGCTGAGAGCCACGAGCCCACCTCTGAATAAGCAAGTTACTTGTTACTTGTACATTAATGTAGAGTTCAGAAAAAACAAAACTCCTGCGAAGAAACTCTAACACAGAGTAAGATAAAAACCTCACTGCCAGCTAGCGTTTCGGAAGTGTTATTGCAGAGCAAAACACACAGCACATAGAACTATAAATGCACGACTACGCACAAGGCAGGCGCCGTGGGTCACACAGATCACTCGACGAAGAAGTATAGAATGAACAAACTATCAAATATTGTCTCCTTGGCTAATAAAGTGTCATGTTGAGCATTCTAAACAGAAAGTGTGTCCAGCTGGATACTTGTTGCATTGGGTCACGCTCCGGTCCCACTTTCACACTCGCGCTCTCAGTTCAACTCAGTTAAACTCAAGTTTCGAAGCAAAGTATGTAATTTCTACCTGATCTCTTTTGGCACTAAGAGTGTACATTTGTACTGTGGAAGAGCACAGCTACGCATCCAACTCCTCCTCTCCATCTCAGCCAAGCATAACATGAAGGCTGATTGACAGCTCTTGGAATTGTATCAAAGACGAGCGCCAAAACCAAGCGTGTGCGCGCGTGTGTTTGTGGAGGGAAAATAAATATAAAAGTGGCTGGCGGCAGAGTCTGCTGAGGAGGCAGTGGCTGGGTATCTTTCACATGCAGTGTGTCACACTCCTTTCCCACGCTATACACATCGCGGAGAAGAAAATATCAGCTAAAGGGCTTGAAAAGGGCCCTTGAAGCCTTTTCAGTCAGACCTGCAGTGCTTAGAAGCGTCTCACATGTACGTCTGACGCATAAACAAAGGTAAAGAAATCCTCTCTCTCTCTTACACCTGCCTTACTTCTGTCATTCCCATCCTCTCTCGCTCAGAATTGTTACAACATTGTCCTCCAGCTGAAACGAGACTCCCCGACTAGTAAAATAATCTCCAGATGAATTCATTTGCAAACAGCCCAGCAGAGAGCGTCTGGCTGTGTGGCGGGGGTGGTGATTTCGTGATTTCAGGACGGCGGACAGCTCATCTCTCTGTCTTGGCTAGAGCGCTAGCTGGGAGGCTAGGCTGAGTGCCAGTCTTCAACTTCTCTTCCTTTCGCTTGTTTTAGTTCCTTCTAATTTCTTTAAGTACTCTGTGCTATATGTTTTCTTTTTGTTTGCGTGAGCCACACTAAACAGTTCAGAAATTCGACAGGAAAGTGCAGTTTTTTTGATTAGATTGGGAATCTGCTTGGGGCGATGTGGGACGAGGAGGTTGAAGCTGCTCTGGGAGCCCGAGGGAGGAGATGAGATTTTAATGGGCCATGCGGAGTTGCTTTAAAGAAAGCTTTCTTTGAGACCCGAGCTGACCCAGACAGCACTCCATCCCGCAGTATAGGAGGCAGATCTGGGATCAGGCCTGCTACAGGACTGCACGTGCGTTCATGGCAGCGAGCTGAAAATAAAGACTGCTCCGGGAAGAGTTTAATTACATGAGGTTGCTGCTGGCGGATAATGATGGGCATTGATTGGCTTGTGTGTGTGGCAGCTGGGAATAAGACTGGAGAGTGTTGACCGGGGTGTCAATTTCATTCACATCAATTAACAAAAGCAATTCTCCCTCTGCACACACTCCCACCTTATTTCTGACTTGGAAACATTACGAGAACACAAACAGGCATTTCTATGTCTGCTTCTTTCTCTGTCTCTTGTGATATATTGTAGTAAAAGAAGATGTTTGCTACTTAAGGAGTCATTTATATACTTATTTTTGTCTGTGCAACCATAAAAAAGGTTTGAGAAGAGTGTTCATTCTGGTGTTTACCACACAATAAAGTCATACAGTGATTGTATGGTGATGGACTACTACTTTCATACAACAATTCACTCAACAATTTGTAAACATGTGGTGCATTATTGCTTAACTTTGCTCTGATACCAAAAGGTCTAAATAAAGACATGAGGATTACATTTTATCTATAGATCAGGCTTACGCAAGCATACATCCATTAGTCAATAGTAACAGTAAATTAGACCTTAACACTTTTTTTTTTTTTTTTTACAATTTATAAACTTTACATTAATCAAAAAAAACAACTTTTATTTAAGTAGAATATATATGTATAACAATATTTTATAATAAATGTTCATTAAATCAGATTATTATAATAATTTTTGAAGCATAAATGACAATGAAGATGAATGAAATGGTAGCTAAAAATAAGCTTTGTCAAGGAAATAAATTATATTTTAAATTATATTCTATATTTTAGATACAGTTGAAGTCAGAATTATTCGCCCCCGTTTATTTTTTTCCCCAATTTCTGTTTAACTGAGAGAAGATTTTTTCAACACATTTCTAATTATAATAGTTTTAATAACTCATTTCTAATAACTGATTTATTTTATCTTTGCCATGATGACAGTAAAATACTATTTGACTAGATATTTTTCAAGACACTTCTATACAGCTTAAAGTGACATTTAAAGGCTTAACTAGGTTAATTAGGTTAACTAGGCAGGTTAGGGTAATTAGGTAAGTTATTGTATAATGATGGTTTGTTCTGTAGACTATCGAAAAAAAAATTAGCTTAGAGGGGCTAATAATTTTGACCTTAAAACGGTTCTTAAAAAAATTAAAACTGCTTTTATTCTAGCTGAAATAAAACAAATAAGACTTTTTCAGAAAGAAAAAATATTATCAGACATACTGTGAACATTTCCTTGCTCTGTTAAACATAATTTGGGAAATATTTAAAAAAGAAAAAAAATTCAAAGGGGGGCTAATAATTCGGACTTCTACTGTATATACTTATATTTTAATCTTGCAATATTAGTACTATTTTAAGGTGTTCAATCAAATAAATGCAGCTTTTGGTAAAACACAATTTTTCATAAATAAATAAAGACTTGTGTAGAAATAATAGTAATATTTTATATATTGCCAAATCTATAAACAATAATAAAGTTTTCACATACAGTGCTCAGCATAAATTAGTACAATGAATATTTTTAAATTAGGAAAATAAATATGTTTATCCATTTCTCAGTGAATATGGGTAATATATAATATATATAATATATATTTTGGTCCTCAAAAATTTGGACATTGACACAATTCTAACATTTGTGTCTCTATTCACCAACACAATGGATTTTAAATTAAATTAAATTAAATGATGTGCTTTAACTGCAGACTGTCAGCTTTAATTTGAGGGTATTTACATCCAAATCAGGTGAACGCTGTAGGAATTACAACATTGCATATGTGCCTCCCAGTGCCTCCCAATTGTTAAGGGTCCAAAAGAAATTGGACAATTAGCTTCTAAGCTGTTCTAAGGCAAGGTGAGTTTTATTCCCTTATTATCCCAATTACAATGCGCAGATAAAAGGTCCAGAGTTCATTTCAAGTGTGCTTTTTACATTTGGAATCTGTTACTGTCAACTCGCAAGATGAGATCCAAAGAGCTGTCACTATCAGTCAAGTAAGCCATCATTAGGCTGAAAAAACAAAGCAAACCCATCAGAGAGATAGCAAAAAACTTAGGTGTGGTCAAAACAACTGTTAACAACAATATTTATTGCTCATATGCTGAGCAATGTACATGACATTTCCAGAAAGACAGAAAAATATGCTAATAGCATCTAAAAATATATATAAAATAAATGGTATAAACCATCTACATCAACAAATTTGCAATTTGTTATATATATATATATATATATATATATATATATATATATATATATATATATATATATATATATATATATATATATATATATATATATATATATATATATATATATATATATATATATATACATATACATACAGGGCTTGACATAAACTTTTTTGATCACTAGCCACTCGCCATTTTCACTAGCCACAATTTTATTGTTGGGAAAATATATTTTATACACATAAATATGACTTTGTGAAATATAGCTGTTTCCTATACTTTTTATTTAACAAACCATGTGCACAGTAAACTGTCCTGGCTAAAGGACCCAGATCACCAGTTTACTACACATAAATGAGGAGTAATCTCCCATTAAAGCAATATTATTGTAAAAAATGATAATTAAACCACATTACGCAAAAGAAAGTAGGTAATAAACATACCGTGTGATAATGAAAGGATTATAACGCCCACGGTTAACGTTAGACCCATAAATAATCTGTTCAAATAATGGTGAAAGTAAAAGCAACCGGTGCTGCTTACAAAAATATAAATCTGGAGCTCATGAAAGCAGCAAGACTGTGGGTGCATGTTCATCACTTTTTGTCTAGTCTATTTGAAAGAGAACCGATCACATCAGCTTCTAGACACAGTTGCTTCACGCAAGGAAACGGTAGCGTGCGCGCGTTTTAAACAGTCGCGCGCATCACCTCAGCTGTTAGCACGAGTGATCATCCTCTCATTCGGTATTCATCTGCTTTTTTATTGCTCACGCGAACGCAATTATTTTGTCAGTCGTGTTGCTTCTCAATTCTAAGATCACCTTTGCATGCATATTGGATCATCCTTATTGTCAAACCCTGCTTTTATGAATTATTATCCGGGAAAATTATTTTCAACCAGCCAAAGTGGCTAGTGGGAGTGTCTGTCTTACCCGCCACCACTGAAATCTACCCGCTATTTGGCGGGTGTTAATGTAAAGCCCTGTATATATATATATATATATATATATATATATATATATATATATATATATATATATATATATATATATATATATATATATATATATATATATATTATATATATATATATTTATTTATTTATTTATTTATATTTGTATATATAAATATGCTACAAATAATCTAAACTGTAAAAATATAATGACAAAAATTCAAGGCAACAAATATTTATGTTGATTTTATTTATTTTAATCAGGTTTATTTAATAATTTATTAGAGATAATTTGTTTAATCAGATAATCAGGTTAACAAAAAAAATTACTTAATACTTTTAGACAGTTTGATTGATGTAAGTTAAGATGACTAGAAAAGTTCATTTTTTACAATGTATTTATATATTTTTAAATATAACTAAATCTTTTAAATAATTAAAATGTATTTTTTAGAAATAAAATATTACATAGCATTGACGTTTTGAATGGATATGGATACAGAATGGAAATACTGTACACTTGATATAACACATATGTGCACATGTATTTCTCATAAACATACAGTACATATTTGCAAATATGTTAATGCATGATATTGTCTAATATGCTTCCTGTTTTGTCTTTTTCACTTCATATGACCATATAGTTATATACAAAAGTCAGTAGACACCAAACTGAGTACCCTAAGCTACAATATATGCTAATTTGAATCCAACCAGTAATTTTTGGTGAATGTAAACACTGCATGATTCAAATAATCATTCCCACATCTGTAAACCAGAACTATCTTGTCATTTAAAATGGCATATGCCTCACTGTGTCTGTCTAAAGTGTGTTGAGAGCACAGGTGAACACACAGTGACTTCTCTTCCCCCAGTGGATTAAGCTGTACTGGTGGTCCTCAGAGCTACTGGTAAGACAGCGGCGTCTCTCTGTATGCAGGAAGTGAGACAGCTGTCACTGCCAATCCGAACGCACATGAAGACGAGGTGAGGGCAGGCCAGAGCATGATGGGAGGGAATGGAAGGGAATGCAAAGATCACACACACATACACACACATTCACAGATGTCCACAGAAACACACACTTAATGGCCTGACACGAGAGGGTGAGAGCAAGAGCTGTAAAGATCAAGTTAGATGCAGGAGAACTGCAATTGAAGGCCAGCAGCATGAGGTCAACCTCAAAAAATAAGGACATCATAAGGACGTACAGTAACAAAGCGCTGCATCTGAACATTGTTTCAATAGTGGTTACTAATGCAAAAATCAAGCCACTATGTTAGAAGATTAAAAAAAATATTTTTTGTAAACTACTATTCAGGGGTGCGTTTCCCAAAGTCGTGGCTGAACTATCATAGTACGATGCATCGTTTGGGAAATGAACAATGTATTGACGAGTGTTTCCCAAAACCGTAGTTGATCCAACCGTTGTCGCAGATCCAAACTTTGAAACACGTTAGTTATAATGTAAAACGTGCATAATGACGCTATTATTAACGTATGCTATAGATTTTGTTTTCACAAGCTTTGGAGACGTAACGTTAATTCCATTTTTAAATAATAGGTCACCTACAGCCTTCGTCATGAGCCACGGCTGTGTTCAAAATGTCATAAATGTTTTCAAAGTGCACTACGAAAGGAATGCAATTGTCAATATGAAAATCGCTAAAATGAACTTTAAAAAAAAATACTTGGTAAGCAAATTACACATAAGAGAGATGACTTTATTTATTTATTTATTTAATTTTTTAAATCATGTCAAAGTTTAAATGTTTGAACATTTGAAATGAATAGGGCATAGGGGGAATAACTGGGAATAGAACACAGCCAGGAACTATGCTTCTAACAACAGCTCCAGAGGTGTAGTTGCAAGCGTACAAGTTTGCGAAGCAGTTTGCGAATGTTCGTTGGAATGATTGGTTTGGGAAACACCAAATCAACGAACTATGTCTGTAACGACGGAACTTGCAAACTTACTTAGATAACGATGATTTTCGGAAACACACCCCAGGGCGAGAGAGTGTTTGCTAGATGGTTGTTTACTGGTTTAAGTCAGAATAAGCAGAAATACTGGTTTGAGTCAGAATAAGCTATCAATGAGTCTCTATGATGTTCTGATCCTAAGATATTATGGAAAAAATTAATGGTCGATTAACCAAACAACCTTACTCGTTTAGGTCGGTTAATTAGTTTATTATTATTATTATTATTATTAATATTATTATTATTATTATTATTATTAGTTCTTGCAGGCGACGCAGGGGCGCAGTAGGCAGTGCTTTCGCCTTATGCAAGAAGGTCGCTGGTTAGAGCCTCGGCTGGGTTTCTGTGTGGAGTTTGCATGTTATTCCTGCGTTCGCGTGGGTTTCCTCCGGGTGCTCCGGTTTCCCCCACAGTCTGAAGACATGTGGTACAGGTGAATTGGGTAGGCTAAATTGTCCGTAGTGGATGAGTGTGAATAAGTGTGTGTGGATGTTTCCCAGAGATGGGCTGCGGCTGGAAGGGCATCCGCTGCGTAAAAACGTGCTGGATAAGTTGGCGGTTCATTCCGCTGTGGCAACCCCGGATTAATAAAGGGACTAAGCCAAAAAGAAAATGAATGAATGAATATTAGTTCTTGCAAATCTTAAAAATAAAATGGAATTATTTGCATTTTAAATATGCATTTTCATTTTTAAAAATAAATAAATAAATAAAATGCATTCAACGATATGCATTCTGAACACAAGAAACAAACTTAGAAATCAGACGCCTAAATTATAAAATAATAAACTAAAATGATGAATCAAAAATTTGATGCAATTTAATTCCCTCATTCGATAAAGCATAAAAATAAATGTCAATACAAATAATGTTTGATGTTGTCAGTTTGTTTATGAGCTGGTTTGACTGAGTAATTTGATTTATTATTTCAGATGCTGATTTGATTTATCATCTGAATTACAGTTTAAAAATATGGCAGAGTTATTCTGATTTGATTCAAATTAAATATAACATTTCATTTTTGTTATTGCTTATGCCTACATTAAAGAGGAATTTAATAAAACCACATTTAGGCATCTGATTTATCATTTGAGCAGTCATTTTAACATTTTTGATAATTTCAGTTACCTTTTTTTTTACTAAAGACAAAGACTACAAAGTTTTACTGACCATTTTGATGTTCTGTTATAGTGATATAGGAAAGTCCACACTACAACTACAACAAAAATGCCACAGAGGAAAGATGTTGTTGAATCACTTTCAGATTTTTTCCCCAAGCTGATACATTTTAAAAACACTGAAAGCCAATCAGAATTTACTCAACATTAAAGAGCTTGAGTACTTAAAGCAACAGATAACATTATTGCACACATGCTTATAATAAACGGTCATTGTATATTTGTAAGTTTTTTAGTATTGCTCTCTTAGCCAAAACGACCCCCATTTAGGGCAACGTGTTTACTCACATTTTTGAGTGAAGTACCTAAATCACTTTTTTTAGTGTGAATATACTGTAAAGGGAGTCAAGTTTGGCAAACAACAATCAATCAATAGATGCGTTTTCATGAAATATGATGTGCCAATTCACCCAAAAAAAAAGATGCTTTATATGTATTCTGTTAATCACTATAAATAATCATCAAGCAAGAATAATACTGTATTTTATAATACTGCAAAACCTACACTGCAATGAGTTCATGGTCTTTGTAATGTATAAAATGCGCATAATTCCAAATAGTTTTGTGATAACATATTAGGATGATTGATTAAAGCACTTTTAAATGCAAGTATCATATGTCAAAACAAATTAATAAATAGTTATCAAAAGTTATGATTAAAAAAAAAGTCATTTTGGGGGTTAAAAAAAACAATGGCATGCTGTAAGTATGAAAGACAATATGATTCATGTTCTGTTCATCCAATTTGTGCAGTGCAAGTTGACATACTGTAGCAGTAGAGTTAGGGGTTTGGTCAAACATGCCTTAAGGGCAGGGATACACCATGCCAATCAAACCAACAGTGTTATCAGCTCGCGTCTGGACCAAAAATCTGCCTGTGAACACACCAAACGGATAGTAGCCGACTGAAACGAGAGCATGCGTTGTGCACCTGTGTGAGAGCAAATGTCTTTCCACACATGATTTCTAGTTCCACAAAGGAAAATCGGAAGGTGAAATGTGCAAAGACAAAAGCATAAACAAAGCATTTAGTAAAATTAACAAAGTAACTGTCACTCATGTAAATATGTCCGATAGTTCAATAATCCATATCATTTGCAAATATACAGTGGCTTCTATGTGTTTCTTCTTAACTTGAATTGTTTACTTGGGCACGACACTTCAGTTTTTGTTCTTACACTTTGATTCATTGTTGAATAGCCAATCAGAGCGCTCTCTTCAGCCGATGTCCAAATCCAATTCTACATGTTTAATCCAGCCAACTCGATCCAACGTTAACTCGCTGATATGGGGATGAGCAAAACACACCAAAGCCCAACGGCCAACCTTGTTCCGGCATTAACAAGCACCAATAATAACAGATACACTATGCACCACCATCTTTGACTTGACATTGTAGCTTAGTGAACATACCACTGGCCCATGAAGTCCTACCAGTAATATCCAGACAGATCCTGAACCCCCACATCTTTAAAAGCATCATCCACTGGGAGCCCACAAGGCCAGAGGGGGAGTTTGTTGATAAAATCTGGCCACGCACATTAACAGAGCTGCTTTATGACCAAGAGCGTGAAGGTGTGGACTTGATATAGAGTAAATGCTCCTTTTGAAATTGACTCTGACCTCTGGTATACCTGCTTTGGACTGCTGCACTCCCAGTATGGAACAGCAGAGCCTGGATCTTTCCTCATACCTATTATCTAGCATCCGTCTCCCTCTGGAGAACCAGAGAGAAAGAAGAAGAAAGAAACTGAAATCCACACGTACTTCTTTTAAGCCTTTATACTAGGGATGGTTCAATACCATATAGCATTGACTCATACTAAATCGATACCATAGGTGAAGAAAGTATAGTAATAAATACAAATCTAAGTATTTATATTAAAATAAGTTATTATCTTACTATATATTTCAGCGTTTATTAGAGAAAATACTTAAAGGTAGGTGTCACAACTGTAAAAACTTAGTTAGGTGTCAAAGGAGGAATAATACAGTCATATGTAAACTATTATGGCCCGTTTCCACTGGTTTCCAGTGGTACGGTACGGTTCACCTTTATCAGTCTTGTACCAATGGTACCCTTTTGGTGGCCGTGGTGTTCATTCACATTCTATGAACATGATTTGTTGATGATAGTTAAACATGGCAGTTTGTTCATGTTTTAGGTTGCTAAAAGAATCATTTGCTCATTTGTTTTTGTGAGCTTCACTCTCGCGTTGGTTCTGAATGGATCAGATGTCAAAAGCACTTTCAGCTGAACGTCTCGCTCCGCTTTTTGGTACCCTTTTGTTGTGCTAGTTACCCTTTAGAAAGGGTACCCAAAAGTGGTACGATACTAGGGCTGCTCGATTAAACGAAAAAAGATTGCGATCTTGATTAATAAAGTTAATAAAGTTCTAAATAATGTTCAGTTTTTTGTACAGAGCGATCGTTTTAGAGTCGGGCGGGAAGTATGATTTGCATGTATGTTTTTTTTCTCAAAGTGACGGCAGACATGAACGCACGCGGCAGTGAAAGTGAAACCTGTGTGCACATCATTTAAACAATCACATTTTATTACGGCAAGCACTTGATATATGTATCTTTCATAGTGAACACAAAGTGTTGTACATGAGAATAAATGTTTACTGGGTCAGTATAACTACTCTAGCATATATAATGTTGAATATGATGCAATAGTTGAATCTGATAATGACATTTTCACAGTTTCTTATTTTACCAGTGAAAAAATGGTCTAATAATGTTGTCAATGACAAATGCAAACATAATAATTCAACTTTATAATTATGAATACTGTAGTTCTATTCTGATATCATCACTTTACTGTGAATTAACAAACAGACATATAACAAACATATTTCGAGTCTACACAAAACTGAGCATTTTATCCAACAGTAGACCTACACATAGGCCTAATATTATTAGTGTTGTTTTACCATATGTTTGAGAATAAAAACACTAATAGGCTACTCATATTAACCTTTATTTTACATCTACAGAATTGTAAGAAAATCGTGATCTTGATTTTAATTTTTTTTTAAAATTGTGATTCTCATTTTAGCCAGAATCGTGCAGCCCTACGGTACGATTCACTTTTTGGTACCTTTTGACAGTTGAAACAGGCATAAAAGTGTACCAACCTGTACCGTACCATACCACTTTCAGTGTTAACATTATTACAGAAGATTACATAGATCTTCATTTAAAGGATTTTTACCACATACAGATGTAGTCAAAAATGGATTTGACTGATAAGGCTTTTAGTGCAGAAATTTTGAATTAAAAGAAATAAAACAGATATAACAGATGTGGTGATATAATAAATTGAACTACAGTCAATTATTTCAGTTAAATAAAAGCTAATTGGTGACAATTTACTTGAAGGTGGTGTTCATAAGGCCTTTCAGTCATGAAACCTTTATAATCATGACATGACAGTTATTTTTGTTTCCTTTGAAAAAAAGTGATTATCCATGGCACAATTATAATAGATTCGTGACAATCATGTTTATTCCAGATTTATGACAAGTTATGTTATGCTGGTAATGTCAAAACAAAGAAAGATTATGCTCTATTTGTATATGTCAAGTTGTTATAACAAAGACATCTGAATAAGTAACATAGTACACATTGTAAACAACAGGTCTCCAAAAGAAACGGTGACATATACAAATAAATAACCATTCATAATTCAACACTATTGGGTCGATGGACTAAATGTGTCCTATGGGATGTTGTTCTGAGGATTCTTACCTTTCAAAATAAACCGTGACGTACGACAATAAGTGTGTGCTCTATATCTAAGTATGTCCTGTAAAACTTACACACATTTAGCAAATACATTCTTTAAAAGCTTCTCATTGATAAACAACTAGCTACAATTGCTACTTGAGGGCTGTAGCTTTAGACTGATGTATAGTTTGACAAGATTACTCGTGATTATTTTTGATGTAATCTATTCGCAAACACTAAAGCGTTAAAAAACAGCGCCCCAACATCCTGATGCTGGCTAAAGCTTAGTTCACACTACATGACTTAAAACATTGTCAATCAGCTGATGCTTCAGCGGATTAATTGCTCATCTGCAAGGATAGATACACAGAGAGTTTTTAATTTTTGTAATTTAATAACTCTTTGAAATAAAACTAACATATCTCTAACACCCTGACGTTTTAGAAATATCTGTATATTTCTTTTTAACATTGTTATTTTTTTAAATAACAAAACAGTAAAGAACTGAGCATTTCTACCTTTAATTACCATACTGGTCAAAATAACTGCATGCATGTTTGCTACTTTTCGCTGTGACTTTAAATATGCATGCATTTTTTTGCCTAGCAACCTTATGCTAACATAAACATAACTTTCTAATAGCAAAAACACAAATTTACTTCAGATATATATTTCAGAACAGCATATTCTGCTGTAATAACTCCTGTTTGAAAGTGAAAATGAAAGCAAGGCCCAAATCTTTGCGTGTTCTAGTATTTTAACTACATATTTATAGGCTGTATTACCAAAAAAGATAATATTTTTAGGGTAATGCTGTCATAAAATATGATGACAGACATTCAAAGCTTAATTTTAGTATCTCAATAGAAGTTTTGAATGTAAATATGACGAGACAATATGACGTCTTATAAGAGAACGGTCAGAATGACCAGTATGGTAATTTTAATGGCTACAAAATTCTAGTTTCACTGTTAATATAGCCTACTCTCGTGTCCGTGTTAACACGGAATGAAGCGAATGCATCGATGCCCATTCTGGTCAATCACAGACGTTTCTCGTGCTGATATGCTCTCTCGTTGGCTGCAGCTCGTCACTACATCTGACCACACATGAGGTCGAGTCGGCCGACTGCTCTGGAATATTCAGCATGCTAAGTATTGGATTTCCGTCTGCGAGGTGTTGGCTATGTTTCAGCAAGCCTCTTTGATGCGTTGTTCAGTAGTTCACACATAAAGACTGCCGAGCGCCCGCAGATTTTTTACCGATCACAGCCCGATCTGTCGGCGAGCTCGTTAACTTCTAAATCGGGCTCAAATCAGGTTTAAAATCCTGTAGTGTAAACTAGGCTTAAGAGGTTTTAGTGACGGTTGTCATAAACATTTATACAATCTCATATTCATAAAAAAAGTGAACTGATTATAAAGATGTCATGAGAGTCTTATGAATACCCCCTTCAAGTACAGCATTACCAAATAATTTAATAATGAAAAAATTATTTCTTTTTTTATGAATGCACCTCCTTTTCTTTAATTCACAAGAGTAAAATGGTTTGATCTTACCACAAATAAACACAAATTAAACCACTGTCGACCCCTTTACTCTTTTGATTGATTAGTAACATGAAAGAATATATATTTGTGACAATGACAAAATCATGATAAAGAATCAAACCATCTGTTGATCTCTCAATTCCCTAAACAAACCAGTGACAAAACAAATGACAAATGCTTGGCAAACATTTAATGTGTTGCCTCCCGATTGTTTACAATTAGTTTGGGAAACATCCTGCCAACCGGTGAACTTCAAAAAAGCAGTGTATAAAATCTGGAATTAAGTCAATGTTCTGTATAATATCATACTGTTTAAAATATTCCACACCAGTATATTTCCAGTACCAGTACACAGTGCATCCCCACTTTAAACAGACAATACTTCTATAGATAAGATGACAGTACTCGATGAAATGTAAAGATGGGCTCCAGCAGGCCCAGAACTGCTATAATTAACAATCTTTCTCTCAGACACACACACACGCACTCAATCTCTGCATGTGGCATAGCAGATCTAAGTGTCAGAGCTTGTTTTGGTGGCGTGTGGGTTTCAATATGACTCCACTAAATGCCAGGCAGGATCTCTAAAAGAAGTAATAAATCATCATATGGGAGCTGCGCGCCTCAATATGCACACGAAACACTGCCATCTCCCCAGGCGACAGTCTCACACACACACACATGCACGCACACACAAACCTCTCAGTTTCACCTATATGCACAAATGCAGACAACAATGTGGCATAATAAAAATGATCAAGTGTGCTCCAAAGAACATCTCAAGCATATGTTGATCACTCGCTGCCACCGTACAGAGTAACACATATTCATAATCTAAAACTTCATAACGCACTGATGCAGATGGAATATAATGTGTTCAGCTTCAAGAGGTTTTATACAGTATATGAGGAACACTAGGATACACCTACACATCCTTTATGTTACTGTATTGTACAGTTTATAATTACAAGATATTCATTCAAACTAAATAACACAGTAAGTATGGGAATTATCCTGTGAGGTTAAATACAAACTTTTGTTTGTGCGTTTTATGATGAGTTTTTGTTTGTTTGATAGTTTTGAATTCAGTAAATTAAGTCAAATGACTGTATAATGGCCCCAAAATATTGGGGTGGGTGTTTTTTTGGTATTTGTTAGGTTTGAAATGATAAAACAACAAGTAAACAAATAATCAAACATTAATAAATGAAGCAGTCATATTCATTTACAAAGGCGACTTTAATAAACAGAATGCTCGTTAATACTTCAAAGTGTCAAATAACTTTTATTAAAAAGAAAATGTCAAAATATGGGTGAAATAATATTCCATCTTTATTCATTGTTAACGAAACAACATATTTATTCTAGCATGCATTCTCAGAAATAAAGGGATGACAGCTGTCACTGCCTCGGGTTGTAACAAAAGGTACAAATTAGTACCAAAATGGTCTATATTGGATAGAAATGGTCTACATTAAGAGTACAAAATAGTATCTAAAAAGCATTTAAAAATAGGGATGATAAAATACCAGCTAGCTAACACTTGTACTGAAAGTTTAAAAAAGCAATGATACCAGCATTTATAGCATTTAAACGCTGCTGAGTGAATTTTTGAACATCACTGATTGGCCAGTGTGTAAGAGATATGTCTTTGATTGGCTACAATGATCATCGCTTCACGCTCATCTTCGAGTGATTACACTGGCATGGGAGCATTTGAAACCACATCTATTCAGCAGAGCGCTCTTTTATCTGCTCATAGATGGAACCTCTGATAGAAATGGCTTACAAACGTTCACTCCTTTAAGATCGCAAAAAGATGATCATTGTAGCCAATCACAGGTATATTTGTTGAGTTCTGAGAATGTGTACTATAATAGATAATCATACTAGATTGTACTATAATTTAAATGATTTTTTAAAAAGTCAAATTACAAGCAACTATTTTGGGGATGCACTGAATATGTCCGGCAATATTTTAATGCCGTTTTCTGTAAATAATGGTAAAAGGTATAAAAGTTATTTGTTATAATTATTATTATACATTATAATTATTATTATACATTATTATTATTATTATTATTATTATGTTTAGACAAGAATGAAATTAAATAAGACGCATTGCATGGGAAAACATTGGTTCTCTAAACCCCTGACTAAAAACCTCTTCTTGTCTTTTATATACTATAAATTTACATTATAAACCTGGTACACTGCTTAATAACTGATTATATTTTATATTTGATGATGATTATTATTATTATTATAATTATTATTATTTATTCTTCTTCTTCTTATCATTATTCATTCATTCTCTTTTCGGCTTAGTCCCTTTATTAATCTGGGGTCTCCACAGCGGAATGAACCACCAACTTATCCAGCAGGTTTTTACGCAGCGGATGCCCTTCCAGCTGCAACCCATTTCTGGGAAACATCCACACACACTCATTCACACTCATACACTAAGGACAATTTAGCCTACCCAATTCACTTGTACCACATGTCTTTGGACTGTGGGGGAAACCGGAGCACCCGGACGAAACCTACGCGAACGCAGGGAGAACATGCAAACTCCACACAGAAACGCCAACTGACCCAGCCGAGGCTCGAACCAGCGACCTTCTTGCTGTGAGGCGACAGCAATACCTACTGCGCCACTGCGTCGCCCTTATCATTATTAACATTATTATTATTATTATTATCAATAATAACAATAGTTATTATTGTTGTTGTAGTTGTTGTTGTTGTTGTTATTATCATTATTATTATTAACATTATTTCTTTTTCTTATTATTATTATTTATTATTATTCTTCTTATTATTATTATCAATAATAACAACAGTTATTATTGTCGTTATTATTATTATTATTATTAATATTATTTCTTCTTCTTATTATTATTATTATTATTATTATTATTTTGTTTAGACAAGAATGAAATTAAACAAGACACATTGTATGGGAAAACATTGGCTCCGTAAACCCCTGTCTAAAAACCTGGTACATTGCTTAATAACTGATTATATTTTTAAATTTGATTATTAATATCCACTTATAGCAGGAAACATTTTTATAAGTATATGATGAAAATAGACTGCAAAAGAAAATATTAGATTTTTTATATAATTATAAACATTGCAAATGTATTTGCTCTTACAAATGAATAATTGTGCTCCTTCATAAAATTTCTCATTTCTCAAAAACAAACCTTATTGACCCCAATATCAACACCACTTGGGTTTCCTATTTTATGTATTCTAATGATAATTACACACTTTAAATATTACAAATTGTCCAAATACTTCTGAGGCCATTATTTATTCTTATGAGTGTGTATAGAGAGAAACACACTCCATAACGGGTATCAAAAGCTTACAGGCAAACGCAGCTCCACAGTACAGATTAAACTCTGCCGGATTCAATATCTCAGCCGGTCGTAGGAACCTCAGGAGGTTCTCCTTCAAAGCAGAGGAAAGAGAGCAGAAGAAGAAGAAGAAGGAGGGTTTTAAACTCTAAACCCCAAGCTAATGAATCCATATGATTGAGGGAGGAGACAGAAAAGAGGAACGGGCCTTGGGGAAATCGCAGATGAAAATGGCTGACAAGGTTCTGTGTGTGCATTGTGCTTTAACAG
Organism: Danio kyathit; assembly: GCA_903798195.1. NCBI lineage: Eukaryota > Metazoa > Chordata > Actinopteri > Cypriniformes > Danionidae > Danio > Danio kyathit. Next base: position 22,971,887 of record LR812526.1, read on the forward strand.
GGAGAAAAAAAATGAAGACACCCAGTGCTGACAGGAAATTAAACATGTTCGTTCTGGGTGACACGCGCCTGCTCGTCAGAAAATGAGGAGAGAGACAAGCAAAGAGGGAGCATTTTTTACATAAGGTACTGCGATTGGTCCTGTGAAGCGCACACACACACACACACACGTACAGGTACATACACACATGCATCCCAGACCTGTCAATTAATCTTTGTCTGTATTCATATACACTTTATGACATACAATTCATGGCATGTGCATTATGCATTCCTATAAATAGACACATGATAAACATTTAACAAGGTCACATGGCTAATAATCGCATAGTTTAAAGGTGAGACTTTAAAAGAGCACATAAATAAGCTGTTATTCATGTCATCCAGTTGGCATATGTGAAGTTTTTAGGTCGCATCAAACAAGGGCTGGATAAATCATTTCTTAGTTTGATCAAATTTGTTATGACAATGATATGCTTGCATAGTTTATTCAAAATGGATTAATTGATCAGTCACACAACCAGTTAAATACACAAGGAAACTCAGGAGACTTCACTACAACTGATCCAAATAAAAGTTTGGTTTAATTTGAAGAAATTATAACAAAATATTCAACTTTTATTATTATTATTATTGTTGTTGTTGTTGTTGTTGTTGTTATTATTATTGTTGTTATTATTATTATTATTAATATTGTTGTTGTTGTTGTTATACAAGTTATAATAAGTAATAATAATATTGGTTCATTTTCATTTATTGTATAATACTTTAAAGATATGGTAATATACGTTGACGATACATTTTAAGTTAATCATAAAATAATGAATTACCGAAGTCCTAGGCCATGCACTCAAATATCTTTTTCTCTCTTGTTTTCTCCAGATCATGACTTAATTTTCTTGTGATCTCGACATAACAACTCTTTAACAACTCAACTGACATAACAAAAGGTAGTTTTCTCTTGATCACGACTTAATTTTCTCATGATCTCTACATAAAAAGTTGTTTTCTCATTATCATGACATAATTTTCTCATGATCTCGACATACAAAAACATTGTTTTCTCGAGTTTAAAACCTATTTCTTCTACTAATTCTAGAATGTTAGATACACATATTGCATTATTTGGAGCCATCCCTTTTTTTAAGTAATTGTAAATAACTTGTGCAAAGGACCCATTAGAGCAAAATCAAAATGAAACATGAAAAAAAAAACACTTTTCATAATCTAATTCATACATGCAACCTAAGCTCTACAAGGGGAACAGATGAGGGAATATTAGTGAATAATGATAAATAATCATATAGATCAGGGGCGTCAAACTCAGATCCTGGAGGGCCGCAGCCCTGCACAGTCTAGTTCCAACCCTGCTTCAACACACTTACCTGCAGGTTTCAAACAAGCCTGAAGGACTCAATCAGATTGATCAGGTGTGTTTAATTAGGGTTTTAACTAAACTGTGCAGAGCTCTGGCCCTGCAGGTGATGAGTTTGATACCTGTGATATGAGAAAACAACTTTTTGTTATGTCAAGATCACGAGAAAATAAAAGTTTTCATCATGAGAAAACTAGAGAGAAAAATATATCTGAATGCATGGCCTCTTAGGACTTCTGTACAGAATCTAGAAAAATCTATAATAAAAAAATATACCCCTGAATTTTTAAATGGGGCCTTAAATTAAAAGGTATCTAGAAAGCAGTTCATATTATTAGTAAATTAGTGTAGCAATGAAATACAGCATCATATGATATGCAAATAAATGCAATGGCATTATTTTTAGTCACATCACCCAACTCATAAAGAGCAGATTGACACAGAAATGAGTGAATAAATTATACTGTACCACCACAGTAAGGAAAGAATGAACGAAAGAATGCCTGTGCTTAAGCAAAACTTGATGGACGTGTGTGTGTGTGTGCGTGTGTGCGCGTGTGTGTGTTTGTCCTCTTTCTTCTTCATTCTCGTGTCTCTGAGGATGTGGGCTGCAGTGAAAGCCAGCAGCATGTACAGTCAGACGTCTGTCTCTCCCTGGAATTCCCGTCCTGTAGGAATCTCATTATGAACAAATGCTGGCAGATCAGAGACAACGAGGAAGTAAGCGAGACAGAAAGAGCTCAACGTGAAGAATCTTGCACTGTAAAAATCCATATGTAAGAACATGTAAGCTTCAGCTATCTCAGTCCTAAATGAACATTTACTGAACTGCCTACAATCCCTTCAGCGAGGTTTCAGCATTACACTTCCAGAGTGAGACTATCCAAGCTTTGCTTCTCCACCACAAAACCTTGCAGTTTAAAGAACCCTGTGGAACAGGACTACATCTGAAGGCTGTGTCGAGTTTAGAAAGAGAACATTCTGATTTAAAGTTTGCACTAATATATCTATTTGTTTTCTATAATACTTGCATTTATTTACCACATTTATTCATTTATTTATATACATGTTTCATTTATTCTCAGGTCATCCAATATGTAGGTAACTTTTTGCTTTCTTTACTACAACATTAATACACTTCATTGAACTTGTACACATAGACATCACCTATATACTGTACTATACAACTACAGGTTAACTATGTTTTTATATATATAATAACTTTAACTGTTAGGGTGCTTTCACACTTGGTTCGAATGCCTGGTCTAAACCAAAGTTTGATAGTCCCCCCCTCGGCTGGTTTATGTTCACATTGGCTGTTTCTCAATATGCGTTCTTGTCTGTACTTGCGTTCTTGTGTCCTCGTGAAATGTCATCAACTGTCGCTGAAGTACTGTTCCAATTCAAAGTTCACATCTTGCCAAGTACAGATAAAATTCCCGGATGTGTACTTGCTCCGCTCCTTTTGCCAAGTATGCATCAAGAGGTGACTTGCACGAACTTAGCACAGGTATCCCAGAATGCATTGCATCGTAACCAGCGAAAGCTAATGGCGAAGGAGGAAACCCGCACGGTTTTAAAAATACTCCTCTGTTGTTACAAAATAAAGTTTTAAGAATGTTTCTGGCGAGAACGTAGTTGTTTTAAACTCGAATCGGCAGTTTATTTATAAAGATAGGACGTCTTTGGCGATGTGCCTCAGCTTATGCGGACTCTGACCCCCAGCCTGTCAGAGGGAGCTTCGTCATTATCTCCCACGCCGAGAGCAGCTTTAATCGGCCAGTCCATCTCGGATGTACCGCTGGATCTCATCTGTCCAGTGTACTTAAAACATGATATTTAATAAATCTTGTGCATACATAACAGACAGTTTTTGGTCTTTTAAATCTATTATTTGTTCTCAAGTGTATTATTTCATTCATTCATTCATTTTCTTTTCGGCTTAGTCCCTTTATTAATCAGGGGTCGTCGCATCGGAATGAACCGCCAACTTGTGTCCTCGGAGTTTGTTCTTCCATGTCTGAACTTGACCAGTCTGAACTTCTAAGGACGGAAGTCCGAACTTTGTGTACTTGGTATTGAGAAGCATCCATTGTCTTCTTTTACTTCTGAACCCGGTATGCTTGCATTATCAAGCTGCTGATTTGTGTACAGCTGTTGCTAGGTGACAGGCACAAAAGCAAATCGGCAAAATGGAGACGTCCGCATATCACGGTTGTTCTGCTTTTACTGAAACTTTTGGTTTTGTTATCAAAACCAAAATACAGAGAGCCACTTGCATCTATCTGCCACGAAAAATATTAAAAACGTTCAGATCATTCATTTTCTTTTCGGCTTAGTCCCTTTATTAATCAGGGGTCGTCGCATCGGAATGAACCGCCAACTTGTGTCCTCGGAGTTTGTTCTTCCATGTCTGAACTTGACCAGTCTGAACTTCTAAGGACGGAAGTCCGAACTTTGTGTACTTGGTATTGAGAAGCATCCATTGTCTTCTTTTACTTCTGAACCCGGTATGCTTGCATCATCAAGCTGCTGATTTGTGTACAGCTGTTGCTAGGTGACAGGCACAAAAGCAAATCGGCAAAATGGAGACGTCCGCATATCACGGTTGTTCTGCTTTTACTGAAACTTTTGGTTTTGTTATCAAAACCAAAATACAGAGAGCCACTTGCATCTATCTGCCACGAAAAATATTAAAAACGTTCAGAACATCACACAATGTCTGCAGAAGTCGTTTTTGATGGAGACAAGCAGCACTGGGTCAGTCCCACTTGTCGCCAAAGAAGGTGATACACAGACACACACATAAATGAACGTTATGAAAATTAAAATTTGTTGTACATTTGCCGGTTCACTTCCGTTATTTGGTACGATTGCATTCATATCAGAAGTGAACCGTACCAGAGTTTGCACGAACCGTACCCCAGACTACCTCTTTCAGACAGACTCGGGTATGGTTCACGAGTTTGGAAGACAACGTTCACACTAGCTAAACGTACCATACTCTGACGTCAAACGAACCTGGGTGCGGACCAAAAGTGCCACTGTGAAAGCATCCTAAAATAATAATTATTGTAAAAAGCGCTATACAAATAAACTTGAATTAAATTAATTAATACTGTATTTTAGGTGGGCAGTCCAAAGACTAAATTGGACGTAGTGTATGAGTGTGTGTGTGAATGGGTGTGTATCGATGTTTCTCAGTACTGGGTTGCAGCTGGAAGGGCATACGCTGTGTAAAACATGCTGGATAAGTTGGCGGTTCATTCCGTTGTGGCAACCCCTGATGAATAAAGAGACTAAGCCGAAGGAAAATGAATGAATGAATGAATGAAGGAATGAAGGAATGAATGAATGAATGAATGAATGAATGAATGAATGAATGAATGAATGAATGAATGAATGAATGAATGAATGAATATTTTAGGTAAAACTTTGGTCTGGTGATTCATATAATCCAAGTCGATGGTTAGTAGCACTTTGAGAGTTAAAAAACATATAAAGGCAAAACAAATTTAATACCTGTTTGTACACAGTATACAATGTATTGCAATGTATTCCAAAAATGCAATGTATTTCTATAGATTAGCTGTGTTTCCATCCAAATTTGAAGCCAATCTTTTCGAAATTTGCACATTTTAATCCTAAATGCAAATTAGGTGTGTTTCTATTGAGTTGTTTGAGTGGCTGATAGTAGTATTGGTACCCTAGTAACCAACAGTAAACAAGGCAAGCATAATGAAGACAGCTTACTCGTTGTATAGCTGTAATATTCATTATGTAGAGTTTATATTTAGCAAATTTGTTTCAATCTCCCATTAGTCTCATTAAATACAGTATTCGCATTATTTCGCATTTTGCACACAAGACCAAAACCACCTCAAGCAAGCACAAGAGAACTTTGTTGTGAATGAATTTAAATTTAGCTATTTCCATCACTCATTTCTCATGCGATACTATGAAGGCACAATAGCACAGGGTGATGGAAAACTAGCTAATAAGACCTTATGAAGTGAAACAACTAGTCTGTGCAAGAAACTCAGCATTATTTATTACTTTACCAATAACCTATGACCTGGTCAAACGGTCAAGAGAGCGCTTACCGTAAAGTCAATCTTCCACGCATGTTAATGTAAAGACTCTTTTATGAGTTTGCTTTACTTATTTGGTCACTGTTGACTTACGATGATCATACGAATCAAGTACCACAGTTTTAACTAAAAAACCTGCTTTAATATAATGCATTCATTCATTTTCTTTTCGGCTTAGTCCCTTTATTAATCTGGAGTCGCCACAGCGGAATGAACCACCAACTAATCCAGCATATGTATTACACAGCGGATGCCCTTCCAGCTGCAACCCATCACTGGGAAACAACCATACACACTCATTTACACGCATACACCATGGACAATATAGCTTACCCAATTCATCTGTACCACATGTCTTTGGACTTGTGGGGGAAACCGGAGCACCCGGAGGAAACCCACACGAACGCAGGGAGAACATACAAACTCCACACAGAAATGCCAACTGACCCAGGCGAGGCTCGAACCAGCGACCTTCTTGCTGTGAGGCGACAGCACTACCTACTGTGCCACCGCGTCGCCCCCTGCTTTAATATTATACAGAACAAAATAAAAATGACTTCAGGATTAAATAATTAGATTAAAATACTAAATAATATTTGAGTACCTTGTTTATTCACATGACTGAAACTTATAATTTAGGATACTTACAAAACTGCTTAAGGCTGCCTGCTATTTCTATTGCTGATATACTTTAGATTTGTAATAAACTTTGGTGAATAACTTCTCTATTGTTTGAAGATTAGCGTGGATGGCACCTCTAATTGTGCAACTTGTTGAGAAGAGATGCGCAATTGCTTATCTAAGAAATTAGACTTGCAAATTTACCCTGTGAATGTGATGCTATCACACGTCACACAAGAACAACAACAACAGAAAAAACAAACAATTCTGTTCGTGCAAACATGTAGAAAACATGAGCCCTCCTACTAAATTTTTAATCTTTTTCAAATACTTCCCAAGTAATGTTTAACAGAACAAAGACATTTTCACAGCATTTCCTACAGTTTTTCTTCAATAGTCAAGGTCAATAGTATTAGCCCCTTTAAGAAACATTTTTATCTGATTGTCTACAGAACAGTATACACGTGCCTAATTATACTAATTTGTCTAGTTAGCCCAATTAGTTAAATAATCAGAAAATAATTAATCTGAATACCAGTATCTTGCAAAATAACTAGTAAAATATTATGCACTGTCATCATGGCAAATACAAAAGAAATTAATTATTAGTAATTAGTTATTAAAACGATTGTATAAAATTGCGTTGAAAATTAATCTGTCTATTAAGCAACACTTGATAAATATTTTAAAAATAATAAATATTTCACTAATCATTTCGACTGATTTTCAACTTATATATACTGTACACTACCGGTCAAAAGTTTGGGTTTTTTTTTTTTTTTTTTAGAAAATTATTCTGTTCATCAAGGCAGCATTTATTAAATATAAAAAATAAATATTTAAATATTTATTCAAATTTTAAATAACTGCATTTCTTATTGCATGTAGTTTTTAAATGAAATTATTACTCCAGTCATTATTGCTTTTATTACTACTACTACTAATAATAATAATAATAATAATAATAATAATAATAATGAATATTAGAGTGGGGCGTCATGGTGGCACAGTGGGTAGCACGATTGCCTCACAGCAAGAAGGTCGCTGGTTCGAGCCTCGGCTGGGTCAGTTGGCACTTCTGTGCGGAGTTTGCATGTTCTCCCTGTGTTTGCATGTGAAATTTGAGATCTGAAAAAGCGTACACAGCGGCCTCTGGTGCATTCGTGAAAAAAAAAAAACCTGGGACGTATTTGGTGCTCTCTAGAAATGTATATAGCGATACGTTTTTAGAATGAGCCTGGGTTGAAAGTAACTGTCAAAGTAGCTTTGTTTAAGTCAAAATCCAGTTTTGTGTTAATTTCCTCATTATGAGATGGCACATTGTGACAACAACATAAATGTTGATATACTGATATATAGTTCACCTGAGGACTGTATTTACTCATCCAAAATTGACATTGCATATAATTCCCTTTTTATGACTAAATTCCCTGATTTCATCCCTGTTGTAATTTTTTTAATTAAGAAAAGAAAAAAAAAAAAAAAAAAAACAATAGCGGGTTGTAGTGCATCTCAACTGATTGAGTTTTCAAGATCCCCTGTGCTTTGTTTTATCAACATGGTGTGTTTTCTTAAAGAATAACCTTGTTAATTTTTTGATGGCTATTTGTTTTTAAAAAGTAATTTTCCTCATTTAGACTCATTTACCTCTATGCTTTCAGAGTAATTGATTGAACTGATTTTGATTGAATGAGATCCCATGACTAAACAGGCCAATTAGCGTTTGGGAATGAAATCTGTTGGTTAATGGAATTGTTTCAGTTTTATTTTATTCTCAACCGTGCTGTCTGTTTGTATGCTCATACGAGGCCTTCGTGTAAAACAGGTCATTGTTTGTGTAATAGGTTGCCAAGTTGGGTGTGTGTTTAGCGGGATTATGGGCGATTTCTCTGGCAACACAAAGCTCGGCATAATCTCCTTATCATCAGATGAATTCCCAATAATCCTGTTATGACAGCTAACACTCTGTTGATCACAGAGCCGCCTCACTGGCTAAAAAAACCCTTTGATTCCTGCCACTGACTCGGTTAAAGATGGGGCACTGGACGCCTTCTATTGCTAACTAGATTTTTACATTTCCTGAGGCAAATGTGAGGGATGCTTAGCCATTCAGAAGTCACTGGCAGGATGATAGGGTGATTTCCAGGGCCATGATTTCAGTTTATATACATTTATTAGCCCTCCTGTTAATTTTTTTCCCCCAAGTTCTGTTTAACAGAAAGATTTTTTTTTGTTTTGTGTTCACATATTTACTAAACATAATAGTTTTAATAACTCATTTGTAATTACTGATTTATTTTATCTTTGCCATTTTGACAGTAAATAATATTTTACTAGATATTTTTGCAATATTGTATAACAATGATTTGTTCTGTAGACAATCAAATTTAAAAAAAAAAAAATGTCTTTATTCAGGCCCAAATCAAACAAATAACACTTTCTCTACAAGAAAAAATATTATCGGAAATGTATCAGAAATATTATCGGAAATGTATCAGAAATATTATCGGAAATGTATCAGAAATATTATCGGAAATGTATCGGAAATATTATCGGAAATGCTTCTCAAAACTTGAAACCTTGATACTGTAGCTTTTTTCAAAATATATTTAAGTTTTTCTAATATATATTTAAGTTTTTCCAAGCATGTTTTCTTATATAGACTACAGGTCAAAAGTTTGGGGTCAGTAGGATTTTTAAATGTTTTAAAATAAGCTTCTCCTGCTCACCAAGGCTGCATTTATTTAATCAAAAATACAGTACAAATTGTAACATTGTAAAATGTTATTGCACTATAAAATAACTGTTCAAAAGTAGTTTATCATTTAATTTATTATTTATTCCAGTGATGCTGGGTTCCTCACAATCTGTGTTAGGAAAACATGAGGGAATTAAGTAAATTATTTGTTTTTTACAAATTTAAGTGAACTGAACATACAACAATTAAGTTATTATATGTATAACAAACCAAGAATTTTGTTGTTTCAGCTCATTTTAAATAAGTAGTTTGAACAAACATTAATCTTTTTTTGAGTGAATGAATATCAAAATGTTAAGAATATTCTCAATTAAACACTGGAATTAACACAAGCATGTAAAAATGAACACTCACTATAGGGCTGCATGATATTGGAAAAATCTGATACTGTGATATTTTATTTTTCTGCGATAATTATTGAGATATGAATACAGTTTCACCAGATGCTTTGAATAGCTCTAAATAGGAGTCTATCAATATTAAGGTTCAGAAATGTATTGTTTTGTTTTCAGTTTCAGAAGAAATAAGTCAGCTTGTTTTAAGGAAAAACTCACTTAAAGTTAAGTAATCTGCCAACGGGATACGTAAAATAATCTTGTTTTTCGGTTTGGAATAGAAACAACACAAATTCTAACAAACTCTAAGTAAGAAAAACATTTTTTGCAGTGCAAATGTAAAATAACACTTCATAGTCTTCATCATATAGGTACATAATTACGTTTAATTCATCTTTGTTACACCTCTAAAGCTTATCATTTCTTGTGGCCAAATGTTTCAAACTTTTGACCCAGTCACAGGCCTTAAAAACACATGCAGACGATAAACTTTCATTCTATTGTGGACAAACTTTGCAGTGACTCTACAATTCACAAGTGTTCGCTGACACTTGGTCAACTATAACTCAACATTGAACATCCTGCGATGTGATTATTGTGGATGTGCACATTGCGATATCGAAACAATATATTGTGCAGCACTAGCTCACTGCCTGTTTGAGACAAATGTAAAGCTACTGAAATAAAAGAAAACAATATTGCTTCACATCGAGCTCACAAATGCTGCATCAGAAATCTTGACTGCATTGTGTGCTTATGTCGCTGCGTTTTAAAATTGCACAGACTAGCATACAATACAAGGCAACATAGGTAATTTCTCAGCAAATTACCCTGCTGGCTTTTTGCAAGTATGAAAAAAAAGGAAAAAAAGGCAGCAACTGTAATGTTCTTGCAAATACAGCCGTGCACTACTGTGGCTCGCGGCTAGACTAAATTGAACTCTGTTGTAATTGATGAATTTATTAAAATGACCCGCACGCAAATGCCATTAAGCCCAGGAAACCTATCGCCACACACGGCTGAACATATCTTCACCCGCGTAGGAATGTGTTTTGGAAATATTAATTGGGAGGTGAGAATTAGTTAGGCGATTTATAAAAAAAGAAGAAAAAAAAACCTCTGTTAACTGCAAAGAGAGTCTGATAAGCTTGTGTTGAGATTAAACTGACCTTTTCTTTCACCAGATGAAAAAAAAAAAAAAAGTGTTGGCGGATAACATGCAGACTTTCCACCCCCCTTCTCCTTCTCCTCTGTGTGTGTGTGTATGTACAGACATTAGGCTGAAATAGGTAAGACAGCGAGCATTTTCCCTTCCCTGTATCATAAAGCTATTAAGTTACTATCAGCTCACCAGCAGCCGTTGCTTCCTGTGATACATAGCCACATTTCCCTCGCAGCTATGGCTCTGAGCCTTCACTGCACACATCTTATCACACACGGCTTATCTCCAACAGACAGTTAGTAAAGAGCAGAGACTAGCCACAGGTGATCCGGCCTCTGAAATCCTGAGCTGGGGTCTGAATCCCGGCCCCCGAGGCCAGTCCTGTCATGAGTCACGACTTGAGAAGAAGAAGAAGAGATCTGGCCTGAACGGTCGGAGAAAGTCAACTGTCCTCTCTTTTAACTTTGAACCCGGACTCGCCCGCATGAGAACTCGGGGAGAGAAATTGCTAGTTTAGCTCCAGTCAAACTTTAATGAAATTTTCACATCAATGGGGATTTTTTCAGAGACTAATGCAATGTAGACAGAAGATTATAAAGCATAAAGGAGGCGATGGAACAAAAGGCTGCCAAAACAGCACGTCACTGCCTGCCAAAACAAAAACGCGCAAGAAAACGTTGCGAGCGAGACTTCGGTTGAAGACCAAATTTAATTAGATCTGCATGATACATTTCCTTGCAAAAGGAAATTCAGACATCTAACTCAACTCTTCCCATTAATGAATCGCTAAATTGAAACGTGGTCTTCTTTGCTGTGTTTTCCCAAAGACGTTCCATTGAGACAAATAGGCAATATTAAATAGACCCTTTGAATGAATGTTCAGTATCACTGGTGTGGCAGAAGTTTGCAAACAGCACATGAACACAGACTTTTTAAACTTTGGGCTCACAAAGTTCTTTACAATTAAATGCGATTTTGAAATATAGTGATTGTAGTATGGTTACAGTTTTTCTCAGTCGCTTTGGTGCATTTCTCACAACACTATTTACATTTGCACAACAGTTAATGCATTTATCAAAACAATAAGTGCAAACTGAAAAACCTAGTTGATAACCTGCAAAAGCGTGTCACTTGCTTAAAATGGATAGCTCATTCCTCAAAAGCAAGTATTGATGTCAATGAAAGTGTCAGTGTCATCAAGATAAAAAGTCCTGCCACCATTGTTTATGAACAAGATAGTCAAATGGCTTTGTCGTGTTTTCGTTATTACAGTTTACTCTGTTATTTTTTCCAATGCAAAAAAGTCAATTTTGGTGACACTTCCTGAAAATGCTCCAGACAGCACTAGATACTATTTGCACAGCCAATTGAAAACTACAGTAAAGTTAGACATCACTGCCTTAGTGAGGTATCTGAGTACAAGACACTGAATATGTATGTTTCACATTTTTACTGCATTTGCTCTTTGCAATTCTAATTTATTAACAACATTGTGCAAAAGAATAAATACACCCTTATTTACAACAAACATAGACTCCCTTTGGGTAGAGCTGCGCACAACTGTAAACAATATTGCAGCACATATAGGAACTGAATGTACAACATACACAGGTCTGTAAATCATTCATGAAACTGTTCAATTTAGAAGACAGTTTCAGGAGAAAAAAAAAGATTTAAAGATTTTTATAAAATTTGCTTGACAGATTTTGACAACTAGTTCAACATTTTTGTATGTAATGACTCAAGTAATGAAATGAGGACTATTAGTTGTATATGGAATGATTATTTAGCATTCACAAGTTTAGTTAATTTTGACTGACATGACATAAGCGAATGATAATGTTATAAAACAGCAGAGAGTTGTATGAAAGCAATTGATGCATGTCCAAAAGCATTTGCAATTTGTTGGAAGGAATGAGAAACTGCTACTATGATGTGCACAAATGACTAATTGTTTTGAGAAATGCAATAACTGTTGTGCAAATGTAAATAGTGTTAAGAAAAATTGTAAATTCCCACAAGGTCATTGTTAAACGTCAACTGCAGCATATGAATCATAAACAAAACACACATTTAAGTTTTTTTAAAAGTTTTGGTCTGTAAGTTGTAAGGATATCCAAATCAGTGACACAATTCGCTTTTAAAAAATATAAAACTGATCTAAACATTCAAAGCTTGCAGTTTGTTACTTCCGCCTAAATGGATTAACATTTTTTTTTTTCACATCACCTCATACTTCAGTTTCTTGACCAATCTTGACCAATCAAATGCTCTCAGCATCTGACATGCGCCGCCCCCTTCAAGACAGATCTCATTAGCTTTTCATCTTGATCTCAACCACTGTCACTAGCAGAGCTGTGATAAAAACAAAACACTATTGGCTGTTTTTTTTTTTTTTTTTTTTTTTTTTTAAGAGAAAGACCTACTCATTGTCCCGCCCTCTCTTCCTTTTTTAGGTTGAGATCAAACTTTGAATACAAAATGCACATTTCAAAGCACTTCACGAGATCTTTGAGGATTATTATAATGATTAACTGTACTGTAGCTGTTAGATTCAGGGCCCTATCATACACACAGCGCAATAGACGCAAGGAGTGTATGGTGCAATTTGTTGCTATTTTCAGACCAGCGCAACTGTAATTTTCACATTTTGCACCACGTTGTTTAAATAGCTAATTTATTTGCGCCACATTGTGGACTCATGGGTGTGCTGATCTATAAAAGAGGTGGGTTAAGGTGCATTGTTGGCACGTTGCTATTTTGAGGAACTGAAATAGACTGCGCCATTGACCAACTAAAAGCTGGTCTAACATCCAGCGCAGAGCGTGCTAGTTATGCGCCTATGTAGGTCCAAACGCTAATGAATTGTTTAATACACACAGGATGTACAGCAATACACAAATATCTTTACCTATAAAAAAAGTAATTAATTATGAAAATGTTACCAAAATTATTATTTTCTACTTAAATATAAAAACCACTACCTCCATGCCTTCTTGTCGGGGGGCTTTTTTTAATTTATTCATGACAATTTGCATTTGTATAATGTTAGTAGTAGCAGTAGTATTTATTTTATGCATATTTATATTTCTTTTAATAAAAACAAGTTTAGATTTGTCCACCTGTCGGGTTTTGGAGATGTATGCATCATTATATAGGGTATAAGAATAGTATGTTTGTTTGGATACAGGTTAGTTTTTTGACCACACTTTACTATTATTGTTCATTTATTCATTAGCTGGAAATTAGAACTGAATTTTGAAATAATTTTGAAACAAATCGTAACAAACAAAATAAAATATTTAGGCTAATGGATGTGTTCAGTGGAGTGAGTTTCCACATCATTTAAATCAGCGATTAGCTAACTGGAGAATCGCTCTAACTTTAAAATCTGTGAATTTTTAACAAAGCACAATATGTGATTTGATTGTCAGCTATTTAACAATTTTTCAGTTCAAATTAAAGAGAAATTACATGTTTTTTCTTTTTTTATAAATTGTTATTAGATAGAATGTATTGAAACAAAAGTAAAATAGCAAAACAAAAAGGTTTCTGTCCACCACTGGTTCATTTACAGAGTTTTTATCGCCTTAAAAAAGAAAATGCACATGACAGCATTTTTTGGTTCATAGTTTTGTAAAACATTCCCACACTGCCCAGGTTTAGCTTTGCTTGCATTTTGACAAACACTGTCTGGTTTTACCCAATTGCACTGTGGATTTCACCGTGTCCCACTGAATGAACCACATTATTGCAGGTCCCTGAGTTGGGTCAAACAGTATGAGATCAAAAGACTATTTGGGAAATTTTAAGTAAGAATTATTAGCCCTCCTGAATTATTAGTCACCCTGTATTTTATTTCCTCAATTTATGTTTAACGGAAATTAATATTTTTTAACACATTTCTAAACATAATAGTTTTAATAAGTAATTTCAAATAACTGATTTCTTTTATCTTTGCCATGATGACAGTAAATAATATTTTACTACGAAGATAAAAATATTTAGCTTAAAGTGCAATTTAAAGGCTTAACTTCGTTAATTAGGGGAGTTAGAATAATTAGCCAAGTCATTGTATAATGAATGTTTGTTCTGTAAAGAATCAATATTAATACTGAATATTAAAAAGAAATTAAAAACTAAAAAAATTAAAAATTAAATTTTATTCCAGCCAAAATTAAACAAATAAAAAAAATTCCAGATAAAAAAAATACCATCAGAAATACTGTGAAAATGTTTTGCTCCATTAAATATTTTAAAAAGGATAAATATTTCACAGGAGGGCTCATAACTTTGCCCTCAACTGTACAACTGTAGATATTGTTGAATTTTACATATAATATTGACTAATTGTTGCAGTCTAATGCGGCTCCTAAAAACCCCCAAAACTAAAAACCCTGTACAAACAGCAACATATGGTGAGTGCAACATCATGCTGATTGAAAAATCAAATAAATTAGGCATCTTATTAAATTCGAGTTTGAAACAGCTCAAGAACACTCAAGATGAAAAGCACACACCAGTCTGTGTATGTTTTGCAGGAAACACTATGAGATTCCAAACACCTTCTTCTATCTTTGTTTTTAATTTGTGAACGAACGTGCACAGTCTAATAAATACAGCTTAATGCACAAACACTAGTTGCCTTGGGGGTTTAACACTGACCTTGTGGCAAATTGAGTTTGAGAGGGATTTTTTTAAAAGCATGCTGGTGGCAAAGAAATCACTAGAGGCAGGAATAAGAGAAGTAGAGAGAAAGATATGATGAGATTTAACAAACATACTGTACAGAGAAGTAAAAAGAGGGAAAGAAAGAGTGAATGACACAGAAAAAAGAGTGAATACCGTTGTTGAGGTGAAAGGGGAGGGCTGCAGCACAGGGCTGATTTATTTTGTGTGTATCTGTAAAGAAGCTTCCATCTGGCACGGCACAAAACCATCAACACTGTAATTAAAATGCAATTACCACCTCTCTGCTCCCCCAGCCACACTGTAATCCCAAAGAAGTCATTCCATCTGTGTCACACATATACACGCGGCCGTCATTTTCCCCATATCTCTCTCTCTTTTGCTCTCCTATGTGTGTCCGTCTCTTTTAACAAGCTTATAGACTCCAGAGTATCTACGGATGGGCCGTGGCTGCCATAAAAAGAACACAGGCTTCACAATCTCTGCTTAACAAGAGCACATCCGTGGACGAAGCTCTGTCACTCAGCGAGGGGTGAGATGTTATTGCTGCTGTCTTCAACTTTCCAACCCAATGAAGAGCTACACATGCGCTGGACTACATCGACAGGACATGGGCTACATTCCCACTGTGTTGAAACAGAGGGTCCATACAGATTCACCACTTAGTGCAAGAAAGGACTGCTGACCGATGGTTTGAGTAAGAGAGATTGTGGGCAGCATAATGAGCACTACTGCACATCTTATAGTTAGTAATCTTTTGCATTGAATATAATTACAGTGCTCAGCATAATTTTCGTACACCCCATTTTGAAAATGAATATTTGTATCCATTTTTTTCAGCGAATATAGGCAATGTATTTTGGTGCATTTAAACAAAACCGATTTATTAAACAGATATATTTATTAAAATAATATTTTAGTCACCAAACATATTTAGAAATAGAAAGATAATACAATTAAATTCAAGCAAAATATTGCAAAAAAAATACAACCTACAAAATTTCAACTAAATTTTCAATATTTTTGCTTCTCCTGATTTTTCCTCAGACAGACAGACAGACAGACAGATAGATTTTTTTTTTTTTGTGACCGCAAAACCAATCATAAGATTTTGTTTAATTGACATTTATACATCATGTCAAAAAGCTGAATAAA